>APFE030408121.1:0-44481 GCA_000404065.3 Pinus taeda
ATTGCGAAACAACTTGCTGTTTTCTCTGGGCCAAGGAATGATTACGGAATTCCTGTGTCTCTGCATGATCCAATAAGTGTTCTTCCTCCCTGTTTATTTTACGTTTTTATCATCTTTACGCCCTTCTAAGCTGCAGGAAAAAAGAATAGCTTAAGATTTGTTTAAGTACACCTTAAGTTCAATTTCTGCACTTTTCAATGTTTTCTTCTGAAACGGTCATGAGCTAGAATTCTTAACTGCTCTAGTTTACCCTGTTTTGTTCGTATATGGGTGCATGTATTTGGAATTCTTAACTGCTCCGGGATCCCACTCATCCATTTCTCCCCTCTGTCAGCATGATGAAATGATTCTCTTTTGCCTTTCATCCATGATGTCCATTCCGTACTTTCAGCAGCTCGAATGTTGTATCCTACGTGGCTATCCCGCTCCGTATCCCCTTGTGACCAAGAAAACGCTCGCATGCCTCAATCTGTGACTCCATGCCCAATGGTTCAAAACTTATAACACCTTACTGTGCCTCTTTACTCGAGAATCCTACCTTCCTCCCAATCACAGTCAACATTCCCTTGAAGTCAGAAAGCTAGCCTAAAATCATCAACTAAGGTTGAATCCAGATCAACTGAGGTTGAATCTAAAGGAGAGAGCCCTCTCTGATTGCTGGTGGGCTAGAACCTACAATCAGAAGATTAGTTTGTGGTTACCTCGGCCGTATCCCTAATAGGAGCCTAGGGACAACCTGAGTGATAACACCTGGCATCCTTGTGCCAACCCCGTTTGAGCCCGAGGTGGGGGTTTTGGCTAGAAATAGAAGCAATTTTGGGGAACCTCTTGTTTTCCATGTTAGAAAGCTTGTTTTATGCATCACATATTGAAACATAGTTATGCTTTCAATGGGGAAAAGGCTAGCTTTAGTCAAGAGGATAGGATATGGAGTATTACCTTTCATCTTGAAGTTGTATGTTATAAATTACTTTTGGATCATCTCGATCTTCCTCCACGATTCTCTAGATATATTGCAAACACCAAACTTCACGTCCGTATAAAATCACGAGGATGATAAGAGTCTTGAAGATGAACTTTTTTTACTCTAAACCCAAAGATCAATCGTCTTACAGCTGTTTTCAAACTCATAATAAGTTTTCCAGTCATCAATGATTATTTTCTCAATGCTATAATTCTAATTGCGCTGATGATTAATGTCAATAACTAAGTATTTGTGTGAAGCAACTTTCTCCAAACAATTCTTATCATAGGTGAAATTATCATGGTTAATTTTTGTTGGACTTAAATATCATGACTTTAGTCTTGTCGGTATTAACAGTCATACCCATCTTAGAGCAATAATCATGGAGGATATTAAGTTGTTTGTCGAGATCCTCATGGCTTTTGGCCAAAAGAACAATGTCGTTAACATAAAGGAGAAGAGTAATGACCATACCAGTGAGCTTGGTGTCAACGCATCCTGTCGCTTCCAGGTAGGCTTCGAGCTTTTCAATGTAAATGCCCTAAAGTGTAAGCGATAAGGGACACCCTTGCTTAACGTCGATATTGCATTTAATTTCTTTAGACCATCCTTCAATGGTCTTAAGCTTGGCTACAACATTCTCATAAAGATGAATCATAACCACCCTCAACTCAAGAGGGACCATTATCTCTTCCAGTCTTTGTCATAGTTTTCCTAAAGTAAACAAAACAACATAATAGATTGGACTTATTATTGTGCACTCCTTGACAATGATCCTAAGAGTGACAAGATGGACAATTGTTGAGTGGTGTCTTATAAAACCAACTTCCTCTTTAGCCCTAGTTTTCAAGCCATACGATAATCTTTTTTTCCATAATGAGCCCATAAATTTTGGCTAAGATGTGGCTAATCATAATGGTCTGATAGTTAGAGGGAATGTTTTTATCCCCACTTTTAAAGATAGGCACAATGAGGTTGTCCAAGGCTTTATATATCACATTAAAATATATAACATATAAATAATAGTTATAAATTAAGCCCCGAATGCGGGTGATTGGACGGGTGTCATGGCAAGGCCACATGACAGCCATGTGCCTCCGCGTGCTTGAGGCAAGCCTTCATATCAACCCGCCGCCATGGAAGGTCAGTACAGAGAGCGCCTGAATTTGCATTCAATGCTACATTGGGTGAACGGGAGATATTGCAATTTGCAGTTATGGAGGACAGTACCCAAGGGAGGGAAGATGTTGTTAAATTGTGTGTTCATCCGAGCCACAGGGGTCATCATGTTGTGCACCGATACACTCCACAGGACTCGGCTCCAGAAGGGAAGCATCTGCGCTCTATTCTGGAGGGGCATCAGCGCTCAGAGGCGTGGCGATTGCTGTCAGTTGAGGGAGGTTCGCACTCAGTGGGATGGTGGCTACGTTCAGCTGAGGGGCACTTGCATTACCAGTCTGCAATTTTGGTTCGGGGCAGTCTCCTACCGTGCCTCCGCTCTGAGCCTGCAATTCAACAAGGGCCAGCTGCTCCCGCAAGGATGGTTAGAAGGAGAGGACCTGCGTGAGGAAGGCCGTCTCGTCCTCCATCCTCAAGGCCTCGCCTTCCTTGCTGTCGTTGTCGCTGTCACGAAGGGGTTCAGGCCAACCGCATCCAAGTCAATCAATTTCTGGAGGCGGGGGGTTCTAATCAGGAACCAGCCCCTGCACCCGCATTTGGCTCAACCATCTTCACTTTTGGCTGCTCGATGGACAAACCACGTATCAATGCACACGTCTCGGTTTTGTTCATCGAGGAGCCCCAGGAAGATGAAAGAGATTCGAGGGGACAGGAGAAAGCCCCAGGTGGAAGCTCAGTGGAGGAGGGGAAGAAACCAGAGGAGGTACCTGAGCAAGCCCCCAATAGCCCTCGAAACCAGAAAGCATCGACTTCACGGGAGGACGATGAGGACGAATGGGAAGCGATGCGAGAGAAATATGGATGGTGTAGGATGGTCGAGGAAAAGCCCCCGGAGTAGCACTCAGCTGGCTTACATCCCCGTCATCCAGCTTTGCTGAGGTTCTCTCATGGTTCACGGCTCTGTTCGTAATTTTATAAGTTTCATATCCAAAGCTTCTGCTTTCTTTTGTTGGTTTTTGCATTGCCTGTCAGGAAAATTACCGAGAGTCTTATGAGGCCCCTGCGTGGGTTGTCCTGTTTTGTTTTAGCGCCCCTGCGAGGGCAGTTCTGTTTAGATTTTGTGCCCCTGCGTGGGACTAATCCGTCTAGTCTGGTCATTTTGTCCCTTCATGATTAGCTCAAAGTTCAGGTGCGAAGCCCAGGTGTGGGCATTCTTTTTGTGCTGGGTAAACAGAGTCCAAAGTGCCACAGCTGGCCATGGACACAATGATTTCATGCCTGTAAATGTTTCACTGTACATAATATAATAGCGTAGTTTTACTGAGAAAAAAAAAATAGTTATAAATTAAGATCCATTTTACCATGCAAATTAAATTAATGATTTTGTAATCATATTTAAATTTAATTAATAAGCACATAAAAAATTTAATACTTACAATATACGAAGATTCTTAATCATGAATATTCTCCCCCATTCTGGCATGGATATTATTAACTTGTAAATAAGCTTTGTTACAATATCATGGGCCAATATCATGGCTTATCAATACCACATGCTTAAAAACCATAATTCATTTCAAAATCAAAGTATTTTATTTTTATTTTATTTTATAACATTTTCTAAATTAAAACTTAATACTTACAATAAAACAAAATTCTTAACCATAGATATCTACCCCATTTTACCAAGGATATTATTAACTTGTAATAGGCTTTGTTACAATACCATGGACCGTTACCATGGTTTATCAATTAAAAATAATAAAAAGCTAAAATTAATTCCGTGGAGAGGTGCTCTCCGTGTGTAGGGATGTTGTAATGTCCTATAAACATTTTGACTTTATTAAAAATAAATAAAAAATAGAATGATTAATAATAATAATTATCAATAAATCAATTTGACGTGGTCAATTGATAAAATTAAAAAAATGAAAATAAATATAAATAATTATATTTATATTTATAATTAATAATTAACAATTAAACCAGCCTAGATCCATCTATATGTTGAGCCTCCAGAGGGATCAAATCTCTTTTCACTCTAAAAGAGGTTTCCCTCTCAAAAGATTGCATCTCTCTGGGGCATCTCAAGAGATTTGATCCCTCTTGGTAGATCCACAATTAAAATGGATCTACGCTAGTCATATTAACAAACATGTTCATGATTAATAATGGTCAAATTCTTCTCTTTTAATTGAGTGCAAATATTTTTTGCTTTATATTAATATTCTGAATAAATGTAACTAAATTTAAAAAGAAATCATTTTAATTTTATTAAATATTTTGATGATAATGATAATAATAATAATATCTATTTTTAAGGTCATAGCCAAGCCAGACACCAAAATGGTGTATGAGACCCCCTTGTTTGTGGGACAAGGGACCCACCTCTGCGCAGTGATTTGACTGCTAAGTCTACAAAGGCATACATATTGTACCCCCCTGGTTTTGAACCTGAGACCTCTTAGGAGGAAACACATGCTCTTAACCATTAAGCCTACTCAAGTTGTATCCTAGTCTGCACGAGTAGTATAGACTACTATACTACTGTACGAGTGGATATAAAGCATACGAGTAGTATTTAAATGTGAACTTTTGGAAAGTTTTCCAAATTATTTTCCAATCTATTTAGTCTAGGATCTGTTTTCAGTTTATTCAATCTAATTTATCTAGAATCCAATAGGGATTCATTGAAATTGCATTTTTACGGGTGAACTTTTCACAATGGAGGTGCCCAAGAGTTTTTTAGGGTGTTGAAGCCATATATACTGTAAAAAAAAACCATTTTAAATGACACAAATCAATATTTGGCTATAATTTTTTTTGTTTGATTTCAACCAAATATCCATAAAAACTCCAAAAAATCATACTTAAAAACTACTTCTAAAATATATTCTATAATAAATTAATTTTAATTTTATATTATATAAAGATGTATAAATAAGATTGTTTATAAATAAATCCACTTTTTTGTCTCCCATTCTTTCGCTATTATGCATTCATTTTTTTCAAAATTTTGCCCATTGAAATCGTTTTCAAATAACCTAAAATAACCTAAAACTTATAAGTACAAAGCTGCCATCGATCACATAGAAGTATAGGTCTATACAAAAATATTATAGGATTAAGAAAACATTTTCACTTGAAACTCATTGAAAATGTCCTCTTATTAACCTACTCTTAAGTACCTAAGTATTGTGTATTAGTGAGTTTTCCTCATGATTCTCAAGTTGTCCAATTTTGTTTCGTTGTGTTATTGTAGTGGTTTATGGTTGACAGTGAGTACAATAATTGGAATATTTGTGATATTTAAGCAATGTATGTGTTTTTAGATAGCATATTTTCTAAGTTATTACTTATTGTTGTTTTGAAGATTTAAGTTAATTCAGTGGAACATGAATTTGAAGGTTAAGAGATTTATTATAGGTTTGAATAAGTATTATAATAGCTTGTCATTTATAATGTTAATGAAATTTTTGTTAAGTAGTTTTATTTCACGTGATTGAAAAATTTTGTTTTTGTTGTTGTGTGCTTTTCAAGTTGGAACTACTTAAAGGCTCAACACTTGAGGAGCATTGTATGAGTTCAAAAGGACCTCTTAATGAGAGGGTGCCTTCAAAATAAGCCTCTTGGAAGGGAAAACCTCCTCTACATTACACAAATGAAAAATTCTTGGATGATACAAATCTATATATAGGAGTCTAAAGGGTCATAATATAATCAGAGCCGCCATAACAATAATAATGTAAGGGCACAATAATAACAATACTGGGCTTCTATGGGGCACAATAATAACAATATGGGGACTACATGGGCACAATAATATAATAAGGGGGTTGTGCTAATAACAATAAGGGGTTTCCCTAGTAGTATAGGGACCTAACATGCCCCTCTCCTTCAAAAAGTGTTGTCCTCAAAGCTTGAGTCGTTCTTGATGCTTCTGTATAAAATTATTGTCTTCCCATGTGGAATATTCAGTGGGTAAGTTCTTCCACTTGATGGGATACTCTGAAATTGATTGATTTCATAGCTGTCGAGTTCTTATTTCTGTGACTGCTCCATGATCCAATATGATTTTTCCTTCCTCTTCAAGTTCTGGCAATATTGTTTGAACTGGGACCTTCAGCAACTTTTGAATGAGTGGCCACACTTCTTTGTCCTTCTTCCATTCATCCCTTGCTTCGTTTATCCAATTTGGTTGGATAATAGGAATAGCACAAAACAATGCTTCCTCATCCTCATCCTTTCTTAAGAGTGCATCTGCAATAACATTTTGCTTCCCTTTTTTGTAAATGATTTCAAAGTCATAACCCAACATATTTGTGACCCATTTTTTCTCTTCTTCTGAAGATAATCTTTGTTCTAAAAAGTATTTAAGGCTATCATGATCCATTTTTACCTTGAAGTGTCTTCCCATTAGGTAAGGTCATCATTTCTTAAGTGCATGTAGTATTGCCAGCGTTTCCTTCTCATAAATAGCTTGCTTGAGATGTAGCCATAAAAATACCCAATCGCCTACATCAAAACTTCTTTCACTGCGATGTTGATCCCCCTATTGTTTCATTCGATTCTGTACCAAAGTGGCCTTATCCTTTAAAAGTTAGAGATCTTGTTGTTGTTGCTCGATGTGATCTTTCACTGCTTGAATATTTTTCTTCTTGATATGTCCTTCTATCTTGAGACTTTGAGGAGTGGTAATTTATTCCAATGCATTACAAGATATGGTCGGATTCATTTCTTGATGCTCGATGTGATCTTTCACTTCTTGAACATTTTTCTTCTTGAATATGTACTTCTACTTGATAGTTTGAGGAGTTTTAATTCGGCCAATGCATTACAAGATATGGTCGGATTCATTTCTTCTTTCTCGATGTGATATTTCACTTCTTGAACCTTTTTCTTCTTAATATGTCCTTCTATCTTGAGAGTTTGAGGAGTGGTAATTATTGCCATTGCTTTACAAGTTATGGTCGGATTCATTTCTTCTTTCTTTGGGGTTGGTTCCTGGTGTATATCCTCTTCTTTTGATGTTTTTTGATTCCTTTCTTCCTCCTCTTCATAATCTATGTAAAATAATTTCTTCTCAACACACTTATGACCTTTAGTGTATTTGCTATCACAATTGTAACAAATCCCTTTTTCTCTTTTTTCCTCCAGTTGTTGTGGTGTAAACCTTGTACGTTGTGGAATGCTAGGAGAAAAAACACTTCCATATTTATATTTGTGAGGGGTAGACTTCCTTGTTTCCATAATTTTTCTTTCCACTTTTCTTTCCAACCTGTATTCCTTCTCCAATGAATCAGGTTCCCAAAGGCGAACCTCATGTTGGATGTTATCTTTTAAAGTCCTATGAAGACATCAATCCTTTGCTTCTCTGGAATATCATTTGCACTTATATTCAATTTTTGAAAGTCCTCAATGTGCTCTGCCATTGAACCCTTTTGTTTGATATTTATCAATTGGCTAAATAAGGCGTTGTTCTTTGTATCCTTATAATGTGCTATCATTTCCTCCGTGAAAATTAACCACGTGACAAGTGGTTTACGAGAACAAAACCCTTTATACCATAAAAATTGATCCATTCTAGATAATATAAAGATGCAATACGTACATTTTGTAACAGTTTCACCTCATGTATATCAAAATATTGCTCCATCTATAGTATCCAATTTACCGGATCTTTTCCTTCAAACTTCCTCATATCGTTTTTTCTTGAGTTTAGGAGCTCGATCTTGAAACGACTGTAACTCTGTAATTTCATATCTTTAAGTTTTGAAATATCGGCCTGTGATATCCCTCTGAATCCTCTTTCTAACCCTCGCAAGTATGATCACAATTGGATTAGCAAAGAAAGAGTTATGTCCAATCTCCCACGATGACCTAATTATAGACTGGTTCGGTAGAGTGAATTTGTACGATGTGCCACGTGTCACTATTTCAACCTTAGATTCTGAACTGATACCCAACAAACTACAGTCTGTATTCTTTGTGTCACTTTTTACGAAATTTGAATCTGATGCTCAGAGAGACAGTTATGATGATTTTCCCCAGGTCACCTATTTAGGATGTAATTCGGGAGCTTGCAGAAACCCTAAATTTCTTGGACTGTATCTCCGAAAATATAGAGAACCAAGATCTGAAATTCGGTCCCGAGATTCACCAAGTTTTCAGCTCAAATGGATTTTAATTTCAGAGTCTGAAACTTTGTCAAAAAACAATTATAGAGAAAATTCCACGATGACCTGTTTGAGATGGAATTTTGGAGCTTGCAAAAACCCTAATTTCCTCAAATCAGATCTCTGAGAATATAGCGAGAAAATATCTTAAATTTGGACCCGAGGTTCAGAGATATTTCATCTCAAGTGGTTTTTTTTTTTAGCTTCTAAAAAAAAAAAAAAAAAAAAAAAAAAAAAAGAAAAAAAAAAAGTTATAGCGAAAATTCCACGATGACCTGTTTGGAGCAGCGAAACCCTAGAATCCAAAGCTCATATACCAAATGTTATGAAACCAGCTCACAAAAAGATAGAAAAGAGAGATTAACACCTTCAAAATAAGTCTCTTCGAGGGGGAAACCTCCTTTACATTACACAAATGAATAATTATTGGATGATACAAATGACAAGACCTCCTTTCTATATATAGGAGTCTAAGGCATCATAATATAATCAGAGCCGACATAACAATAATAATGTAAGGGAACAATAATAACAATAGTGGGCTTCTATGGGGCACAATAATAAAAATTTGGGGACTACATGGGCACAACAATATAATAAGGGGGATGTACTAATAACACTAGTAGTATAGGGACCTAACATACACAACATCACATATCCAACATGTATATAACAACATCTATACCCAACACTGCATATGCAATATGCACACAACACCATATATACAACATGCACACAACATCATGAGTATAATCACTGAATATACAATATGCACAACATATACACAACATATACACAACATTAGCACTGCACATCAGAAGCCACAATGTCATTACCAAGCAACCTTGCTTCCAGTGTCTCTTTGCCATCCATGATTATCCTAGCATGTTGTGGATCACATTGCTTTCATTCCACTGATGTATCTCTTAGCATTACCTGTCCATAACATAAACATAGATATAGTATAAACACATAATATCAACTCATATCCACATGATACTAACCTCTTAGATTTGTCGAGGCTACTCTTCCCATTTGATTCCCCATAAGACCAGGAACCTCTTAATGTCATTCAACTGCATAAGCAATCATTCCTCCACAAGAATGATCCCTGATGACCCTGTCAGACAGTGACATAGATACACACAGATATGTAAACATTAGAAAAAAAAAATCATGATCGTTTCAGAAAATGACATACATACATATAAATATTAGCGTTAAACAATCATGATTTCTGACAACCCTGTCAGACAATGACATACATACATACATGTATACATATATAGACATTAGCATAATCATGATCACAACATAATTACCAAATAGCATAAGGTAAAGGTTAAGAGAACCTCCTTATATTTTTGCACACCATGCAAAACATTGAGAACAATCATTCCCAACATAGGCAAGCATATGACACCTCAAATCCATTTACTTGCCTTTTTTGTTACCTTTCTCATGATTGTCCTACCACCATCCCTTTCCACCAATGGACACAACCAATCCAACTGGTTGTCATATTCTTACCTTCAATTACCCCTTACTCATGCACCAAGCTTCAATCGTGTCTTAAATTACCTTATGGGTTCCGTTAACTTTCCTCTTTCCACAACCAACTCCCGAGACCCTCAAAATATAAAAATACAAGAAAAAGAAGAAAAAAAAACAAGAAAACCATGACAAACCAATGACAATATGACACCATAAACAAAGTGGCAAGGTCGTGCACCAAACGCAATCAAAACCCAAAAATCAAGCTCAAAAAAATCACAAAATATTGAAGGCACAAAATTGCCAACAAATACCATGACCCAACCCCATGGTTCATAATTCTTCCAAGGAAATCCCAACCCGAGCCTTCTTCAAGCTTCCATGGTAGTCTCTTTGCCATGCATTCCAATGCATCATACTTCCATAAACACATAACTATCAGTGCATAAATAAACATAACAATACATTGGTTATCTTACCTTGTTGTGCCAAGCACATTGCCTTATAATTTGACACCACCATACCATCTCTCAAGGGACTCTGATTCCCTTGACATATCTAGCTATAACCAAACACCAATTGTTATACATGTGAAATACATGTCCATGAATATAACACATATCCACATAATTTCAGACAAATTAGGGTTAAGAAGACTTCTTGTATGCAAAGCAATCATTCGTTTGGAATTGTGGTTCCAAACATAGCCTAAAGGAATTCCTACCCAATTCCTTTCTTTTACATTTTTACCTTGTTACAATTGAGTCTTACTATGTATTGTCACATCACTCAACTGTTAGTTATATAAACACATCAACTATTACCTTGTCATGCTAATACCAAGCATGTTTCCCTGCAACTGTTCACACATGTCAGTCACACATTCCAAAGATCAAGGCAACATATCTATTAATTTGAAATCAACCTTTACCAATTCTAACAACCATGTCACAATCAACAATGAAATCATGATCATTAATCACAATACTACAACTAGCACTCTCTTACATTCAAGTAAATATCATCTGTCTCATAACATATTATGTTAGCACAATCATCTTAAAACAAGATCATTCCTTCATGCAAAATTATAGATACAAACTTGTATCATGCGACTAATCAAACATTCAAACAAGAGATAGACGACATAATAGACACCAAACACTCAAACACCAAATAGACGACATAATCAAACATTCAAACACCAAATAGATGACATAACCAAACTCATACCTTAATGTATCTCAGGGGAGGTTATCTTGTTTGCACAATCAATCTAGATTACCACAATATAACCTCACAACAAATCAACTCAAACATAAATGAGGTCATGATATACATGACAGTAACTAGCTAACATGTCCACATCATAAACTCATAAACAATTATCATGCATGCATAACACACATATACAGAGTCAGTCTAGATTAATATGACATAATATCACAATATATTAACTCATACCTGAATGTCATAACCATAATCATCTGCATAGGTCAATCCAGGTTATCACGATACATACAACATCAAGGTCTTAACTGCAATAACCCTAATCATCAAGTTAACTAGCATATAACAAGAAGAAGTTAAGATATAACATACTCATCAACAACATATAACATAATCATCAAGTTAACTATCATATAACAATTAACAAGTTAACATGTAACATACTTATCAACAACATATACCATAATCATCAAGTTAACTAACATAAAACAACAACAACAATGCATATAACAACAAGTCACTATCATTCATAACTAACCAATGCACGTGCATATGACTACACTGACCGCTCTTACCCTGAGGTCCAGAGCTGCAACCTCACTTTGATGATATGCACCTCCTACTCCATCTCAACTAAAACATCAACATCATAACATACCAACAACATCATGATGACCTAAAATGCCTATAATGGCCTGATAATCCATGCTTGACCTACTATACATGCATAATCATAACCATGACAATCCATGCATAACAACATATAGACATTGACATGCATAACAAATGTATATAAAACCAACATGCATTCATGTCAAACTCATCTCAGCAACAATATCATCAACTTCCACATGGCAACACAACTGTAACAATGACCATCACCATGCATACACATCAAACACATATACAACCTTCATGCATGCATGACAAACAAATTTTGCCCATCCAGTCCAAGGGGTGAACCATGCTCTAATACCACTCTGTAACCACCCTCCTCCCACATTTACCCAAGTTAACTGGTTCTCCAGGTTAAACATGTGACGAGAGGCTACTATGATTGATTCGACCCATGTACAATTAAGGAAGTGGAACCGACACAACACAACCAATCTGACCTTTTACACATATCACAAAAGCTACAGGAGTCAACCAACCCTTCTAAGTGATCAACCCCTGAGACAACGTGACACTTCATTTCCCTAGATCCCCAATCTCTCCCATGACATGGGCTTGCTTGCGACTGTGGCCCTCCAATCGCTCTCACAACAAATGAATGCGAGCGATTGGGGTCTTTTTCAGCTAGTTCAAAGCCAACAACCCCGGATTTTGTGCCACGTTTTCAGGGCTAGGACTCAGGCCATTCACGAGAACTTCATTGCACTCCCATAAATGAAAAGTAACATCAAAACAAAGATACAAATTAAAATAATTAAACAAGGACTTAACTGGACGCCTACTACCCATGACATGCATTTCATCAAACATGTCACAATTATGCATTCTACAGGTCATAACAACAGATCTTAGCATAGGGGTCTCGTACTTATCTGAAAATCGCTAAGAAAGATTGATGCCTTATCACATTAGCTGCATTATCATCTATTCACATATTCATTTCTTATTCATTTACAAATCAACACATGATGAGAGCCATATATCATCACTATCATAAAACATGCTCATAACCAACATATAGACCACAAAAATAATAAGGATACAACAACCATATAATCCACATATAAACCAATACATTTACACATAAAATACCAAGGAGAGGGAACTCTTATTAATGAATGCATGGGCCAACCAGGTATGGGACTTCCATGAACCACCCGATGATAGACTAGGCTTAACCAAATCTTTGTTTCAGCGAGTCAGCCTCGTGCCATATTCCAACCATGAATGTGGGATCTCATGGAACGCATCCAACAAAACCAAACTAGGGCTTCCAGAGGCCAAACCACCTCAACCCTCAACCAATGAATCCACCTCACGATCGGACATCACTAACCATCATTGGATTGGTCTCTACCCAAGTTGTCCACAGCTCTAGAGTGTCTATTCCAATCAAGGCTCAGGGACTAGTAACTCAACCCACAGTTGTTGCCAGGCTCAAGAGCATTTGTCCAACCAAGGCTCGAGGACTAGTAACTCAACCCACCAAGGGCTCCATAACATTTTTCCAACCAAGGCTCCAGGAACTAATAACTCAACCCACAACCAAAGGAACATGAGAACCAACTAGAAAGCAAAAGTAAAACCCATAACACCATGGCTATCCTGGAAATGGGAAGGCTAGGAAATTGCACCGTCAATCCAGGCATTCCTCCATGCCAATGACAGATCATAACCAAGAAACCACATGCATATGCCATTCATGCCAAAAATAGTAAGGAAATGATACATGCAACTTGGTACATGCAATAAAAACTCTTTGTAGTTATTGATCCTAATGTCCCCTTGTGTTATCATGCTTTCCCTTTGCCTCCTTGCTCCAAAGCTCCAAGTATGCCACACTCCTCCAAGAGTGATCCAGTAAAACTCTAAGTTTCCAAGAGTATGAGAGAGCTCCAAAACTAAACTGACAAAAGTATACCAACTAATCCTCATAATCGTTTTTATTAATGAGGTCTTTATTTTCTTCAATTTTCCATTATTTTCCTTCATTATCATCCTCACATGCAACCTGTGAACTTTCACCTTCATTTTCTTCAATTTTCCATTATTTTCCTTCATTATCATCCTCACATGCAACCTGTGAACTTTCACCTTCATTTTCTCCTAATTTCCATTATTTTCATAAATAAATTTCCAATTAATGCCTCTTTGCCTTTCCCAATTTCCTTAGCCATAATAAACCAAATGAACGCCCACTAGGATGTTTTTTCCCACAACTCGTCTTGGAATACATGTCCCATGACCTTGGTCTTATATTTTTTACATAAATTTTTAACCAAGGTATTTTTTTTTTTACCTTTTTGAAGTCAAAATTAATGATACCATCACATTCATCTCATTGAGACCTTTCCAATGACATAAATTTTATTGCAATTTGGTTCTCGGATCGAAAGATATGACCGATTAAAGTCTTGGCCAATTAAACAATGCCATGTCATTAGGTGTGCCACATGACGCCCACATGGCATCCACATGGATGATGAATTACACACAACGTCATGCAAAGTTGTAGCTACTGACATGTTCATATGCCATGCCCTTCCAACAAATCAATTCCCATACATGGACAAGAGCAAGTTAAGTGGGTGCAAGACCCTCCCTGGCCATGTCACCCCACTACATAGAACCCTATGCATTCTACCTTTTGCTTTGTCCCAAAATCTCCATGGATTTGGGTATGGCTGACATGATTGGTCCTAAACATCGAGGTGACGTCAACCTCCATCAAGCCTTCATGTCTCAGAACTTATAACTGTGGTTTTCGCCGAGTGTTGGCAATGGCCCCCACTGCCACATCATTCCAGGGATTTGATCTTGGGAGTTCCCTCTTGGTGCTCCCTATGGGACTTTCAGGGACATTATGCCGAGATTCATCCAATAGAAAGGAACTCGTGTCCTTCAACAATCACTGCACATAGTCACTTGGTTTATAAGGTTCAAACCTCATAGCTCCTTGGGGCCGTAATTGCCATCTCGTGGCATATGTAAAATATGAATGGTTTAGACCTAATTCCTAGCCCTCAAGCTCAATCGTGGTAGTTCTATTATACATATGCCACTGCAACGTAGCACTCAGGCCCTAAGAGCATTAAGGCTCCGCTCTTGCTCAATCTATATGCACAAATCTTGAACTCGGTGGTTTTTTAAGGACTCCTCCCTTAGCGCCTAATATATTTATATATAACCATCACTATCCCTCCTGATATTGCAAGAACTCGACATATAAGTATTTATATATATATATATATATATATAATATATATATATATATAGAGAGAGAGAGAGAGAGAGAGAGAGAGAGAGAGAGAGAAGAGAGAGAGAGAGAGAGAGAGAGATGCTCATCCTCTTGAGTTTGCAATTTATTAACCAAGGCCCACTAGCCTCATCATTTCATACAATTAAGTAATTAGTTGGCAAATTTCATCTACCTCTTCACACACGGTTTATATACACCATTTTCTTAATACCAAAAAATCGTACACCTACTAGTACAATCCAGAAGACATTAAAAGTGTCCAACAGAGTGCACAAGTGGACATTTTTCCAGTTGAATACATTATGAAGATTCAAAAATCAAAGGTTCTCATATGGTCCAAAGTTTATAAAGGAAATCAATTAAGGCTACGCATATATTTCTTCGATAAATGCACATGCATGACATATCCTCAAAAATCTACGTGCTTGCAGAAAAGGCGACTCAGTTATCCAAGACCACTCTATACACTTGGAGCTGATTTCTTGATATGAGATGAGCCTAGTACAGCCAAATTCGAGTTGCCTTGGAGAAGTGCAACCCTCAATGGAATCCTCTTGTCCTACCCATGTGTCTTTATCATCCATGTACCAAGAGAGGAAAGAGGGATTCAAAAAACTCTATATAAACAAGCCATGGGAGAGCAAAAAGAAGAGACGTTATTATGTTGGCCAAATTGTTGTTTCAGCAAACCACCATTACATTGTTGAAAAAAAGGAAGTGAAGAGCACTAGCATGTTGGCCAAATTGCTTCTAAGCAACCCAACATCTTATTGAGTGAAGAGGAATCCACCTTTTGGAGAGTCTTCACACTTCTTTGAGAGAGAGTAGAAACTTGCAAAGAGATTGAGGAAAGGAAACCCCCTCGCTGAGGATTTTTGCGCTCCCTAGCTCAAAGGATTTTCTTCAAGTGTTTGAGATTCTAATTGTATTCAACCTCTACCACCAACAATCAATAAAGGTAGATTTTTCCATATATTATTGATGTGTTTACTCCATTTGAGCTTTGTTTTGTTCATGCACCTCTTTGTTTAAGTTTATGTTTATCTATGCATTATTTCCACTATTTACAATGTTGTGTCTATTTAAGTATGTCCACTAACAACACCGATTTTGACTATGATCCTTTGCAGGTAACAATCCACCGCTAAGGGGGTGTTTTTTGGTACACTTGTGCTCCAAAAAAACTACAACAAGTATGATGACCATACTGATCTCTTTTCATTAATCTAGAGATTGTTTGTAGGACCTCCTCTCTGCACAAACATCCTACAAAGTGCTCCTCACCTCCCTGGAATTTTTATAGTCCCCCACGATTTGTTCTGAGCCCATAGAAGTGAAAAAATTTCAAAACTTACTCGTATGCACGCTTCTTTCTCTAACAGACGTGAAGCGTGTGTCTGTTTATGCAAAAATCCCGAAGCATGCATCTATTTATAGCAAACACGCGCGATAGGCAAAAAAGCAACAAAAAGCCTTGTATTTTTCAATTTTCTCAGGTGATTGGCAACCTCTAGTGAATTGCCTTCACCTCTGCATTCTATGTTTTATGTTCAGTACCCCTGGTTGCTTGAGTGAACCCTAATTCATCAAGCAATTAGATATTTTATTTATTTATTTGAAATAAATATCCACATAGCTTAATTAGGGAGGAAAGAAAGTGGCCATAATCCACATATGTTTTCAAACTATTTCACTTAATTTTCCGAAATCACATTATCTTAATTAGTGAAGCAAGTAAGTGGCCCATTATCCACAAATCTTACCACTATCCAAAGCATTTTTTTGGGACTAGGAGCAAATATTACTAGAGAAAGTGAGTAATCCCTCCTTCCCTTGCCTCTTTTTAGATGAACTTTGGATTGCATATGAAAAGCTTCTCGAAAATATTTGAATTTCCATCTCACTTATTAAACTCTATATAGTTTAATAGGAAAAAAGTAAGTGGGCCATAATCCACAAAAAAAATATTTTTTCCATGCAAGGAACAACCAACACTTAGTGTAATTAGAAGGACACTGAAAATGATCATCGCATATCCAAATCTTATCACACTTTGTATGCTCACTTGCATCACACACTAAGCCTCCATACGCTTTATTGATCTGAACTTAAACAGGAACGCAAAAACTTACATATATAATCATAAACAAAAAGATGCGGCAAAAAAAACACTTCATTTCATTAATAGAAAAATATTGAACTATGCTTACAAATAGAATGGAAACAAGATAGCTCAGGCGATGGTAGCTTATCTCTCATCAGAGATGTGGCGGCTACATGCCTCTAAACTATGTTATAATTTGGATCAAGGGCCTAATTATTATAGGAAAACATGAGAAAACCCTAAACAACCAAAACCCTAACCCAGGAGATGTAACACCAAGAGTTTGTGGACCCCATTGGGCTTAGTTGGGCAGACAACTTCCCGGGGTCGTAACTTTGTCATATTATCTTTGTTTGGCACATACGATACCTTGTTGGAAAGGTCTTTTCAAGTACTACAAGTTTCATCATAAGCCCTTGCCTATGGCAATGGACTTGTCATGGACCCCAGAAAAAACATTTTTTAGGGGGTCAAAACTACTCCAGAAGTTCAAGACCCAAAAAACTGCTAAAAATAATAAATGTTGAAATGAACAAGGAAACAAATGAAACTGACTGGGGAGTCTAGGTGGAATAGGCAGGTGGCCACCAATATCCACCTTGATCATTCCTCCCCTCTTAGGAAGCAATGGTCCCCATTGCATGTAGAGCCTCCATGAGGTGAGGAAATTTCTATTGAACCTAGTCCCTGGTGAAGGAGTTAGCTTGCTTTGACAACTCGATATAGTTGTGTCCTCTATTGGCAAGTGTTCTTGATTTGTGTGTCTATGATCTGATCAGTTGTGGCATGTTCCATGTAGTATGGGTTGAGCTCTGTTGGTTTGAGTGGTTCTGCAATGTCAGATGTGTCTAACAATGGTGGAAAGTTGGTTGAAGGCGGTCTACATTGAACATTGGGTGCAGACCAAGGAACGGTGGGATGCTGAGCTCGAAGGCATTGTCATCGACGGCCTTAGTGATGGTGTATGGCCCATATCAAAGTGGGTGAAGCTTGTGGTGGGGTCCAATAAGGTGCTTCTTCTACAAATGTAGCCAAATTTTGTCGCCCACGTGGAACTTTTGTGACACTCGATGTTGATCATGGCGTTGATTGTACTTAACATTGGCTCCATCCAATATATCATGGACATGTTGGAAGATGTGTTGAATGCGCTCGATGAAGTTGTTAGCCCTTTCAGCTTCGGACTAAACAAAAGTTGAATCTACCTGAGTGGATGCAAATGGTATGGCCACATCAACGGGGCATAATGGCTGAAATACCAGCCCTACCTGAAAGGGGTTGTGGCCTATTGAGTTGTGGAGAGATCTGTTGTAGTTGAGTTGGACATAGGAGAGACTTTCATCCCACATGCGTGGATGCTTCGATTTGTACATGCATAGAATGTGTAAGATCATCCTGTTGAAAACCTCTGTTTGGCCATCAGTTTGGGGATGGAAAGTTGTGGACTTAGTAAGTTTTGTATCCAGCATCAACAGAGACCTGACCAAAATGCACTCTGAGACATGTGATCCCAAAGTGTACCCACACTTGCTCAAAGAAGAGCTTAGTAGTGGCCTATGTTGGGATACTCTTCTTGCAGGCCACCATTTTGGCCATCTTAGAGAATCTATCGATGACCACAAAAATACAATCGTTGTCATGCTTAGTAGAAGGAAGGCCCGACATGTAATCCATGGAGACATATTCCCAAGGCCAACTAGGAGTAGGTATAGGAGTATACAGGCCTTGCTTCTTGATGGTTGGTTTAGAAATGGCGCAGACGATGCAAGATCTAATGTACTTCCCAACATCCTAACAAAGTTTCGGCCAATAAAAATACTTTTGCAATACCGCCATTGTTTTCTCTACCCCGAAATGTCTAGTCACCTGACTGTAGTGCACCTCCAAAATCATCTTGGCGTGCTCACTTGAAGGAACACAGATGTGTCCTAGGTGGCATAACAATGCATCCTGAAGGTGAAAAATTGGAACTTGCTTCCCTTCTAGGAGTGTCTGGTATATGTTGCCAAATTCTGGATTGCTCTTGTAAAGATGTGGCCACCGTGATGTCTCATGCCCACAAGAGTCGAGCACAGTGATCAGTGCCATGACCAGTGGTCGGTTGAGGCAATCAGCAACGTTATTGGAGTTGCCCTTCTTATACTTAATGTTCAAATGGAATTGTTGCAGATATGTGGACCATTTATGATGGTGATCGTTCTGCAACTTCCCGTATGTCTGTATGAACTGTAGAGCTTGGTGGTCTATGAGGATGACTGTTTCCTTCCCCATAATGTAATGCTTCCATTGACAACAAACCTGCACAATGGAATACTTTTCTTTGTCGTAAATGGGGTACTTTCGAATTGTGTCTGAAAGTGTCTCACCGTGGTAAGCTACTGGATGCCGATGTTGAGTAAGAACCACACCAATAGCATAGTCTAAGGCATCTTTCTCAATCTCAAATGGTTGTTGTAGGTCTGGTAATGTGAGCATTGGTGCAAAAAAAAGGCCATTCTTCAACTCGGAGCATGCTTGTTGTTGGGTTTCCGACCAAAAAAATTTTTCTTTCGCTTCGCCTTTGGTGACTTCACTTAAAGACCAAGTGATATGAGAGCACCCCAACACAAACCTACGATAGAAATTGGCAAGACCCAAAAAGCTACGAAGCTCTATTAGAGTGGTTAGGGTTGGCCAATCCCCAATGACTTGTATCTTGGATGGGCCCACATGTACACCCTGCTCATCAATGGTGTACCCCAGATATTGAACCTAGGTCAAGCCAAAGGTGCATTTATCCAAGTTAGAAGATAGCTTGTGTTGTCGCAACTTTTGAAGGACTTGTCAAATATGGTGAAGGTGCTCTTCCTAACTCTAGCTGAAGATCAAGATGTAATCTAAATACGCCGCCATGAATGCATTGTTGAAGGGTCACAAGATGTCATCCATCAATCTCATGATGGTTGAAGGGGCGTTTGTCAATCTGAACGGCATGACTAACCATTCGAAAAGGCCCTCCTTGGATTTGAAGGTAGTCTTCCACACATCAAAGGGTTCGATAGGCACCTGGTGATAACCTGACTTCAAGTCAATCTTGTTGAAATATTTGGCCCTCTTGAGTTAGTCTAGAAGGTCATCAATCCACAGGATTGGGTACCTATTCCGAATAGTGATCTTATTCAACACCCAATAACCAATACCGAGCCTCTAGGTCCCATCCTTCTTTCGTACCAATAAAATCAGGCTCCCACAAGGTGATGAGCTTGGCTTAATGTGCCCTTTCTGCAATAGTTCCTAAATCTTCTGTTGGCATTATGGTACAGGTGTTGTCCTTGATGGCAACTTACTAAGATAACAGATCACAGTTCAGCCTCACAAAATGAAAAGAGATATACACAGGTTCCCCTTTGATAAAGCTGCGTATACATGTGGGTTAGCCGACCAAAAGGTGTGTATACGTACACACGCACTTTCATGCAAGGAAAGGCGCGTACATTTGGTTTTGGTCCAAGGTATCTTGTCCGACATATTGGCCCCAGGTATTTTGTCCAAGGTATTAGTTCTAAGTGGTTTTGGACCATGGTATTTGACTAAGGCCTTAGACTATAAAAGGAGGAGAAGATTATTAGGTAATGGCACTGAGAAAATCTTGAATATCTGATGAAGTATGAGATCTAGTGTGCAGGTTGTGGTTTCATGATGCTTTGCTTGATCTGAGCCAAGGAGGAGTCTCAGTGGTTGATGGAGAACAAAATCTAAGGATAGATCAGGATCTAATGGTTTGGAATGAATCATCTCTATATAGTTTGATCATGCTTGTTCTAGATCTGTATACTGACACATGTAATGTTCTGTAAAGGTTATGATCTGGATATAACTCAAGTTTGGAATAGCTGCAAATCATGAATGAATATTTACAGATGTATATGCCGGTTGACTATGATAAAAGCGCGTACATACGCAGGTTAAATACATCTAAATAGCGTATACCATATAAACTATGATGTTTGAAGTTACAGGTGGTTCTGGTTGTTGATGCAAAGTTCTGAATTCTGGTGACTATTTACTGGTGTCAGTATTTTGCATATTCAAATTGGTTGATTGTGTTTAGCTTCAGGGTTGATGGATGAGATCTAATCATAATGACTTATCTTTATGTAATATGATGGATTAGATCTGGTTGCTAACACACGTATTAACATGGTATATGTAATGATCTAGTAAGTCTGAAGTCAGGAAGTGCAGAGAAGTTATAAGTAAGTATTTGATGACATATACGTTGGTTAGCTTTTGTGAAGTTTCGTATATATGCTGGTTCAACTCTTCCAAGTAGCGTATGCACTCTAATGCATGATTTTGATGATACAGTTGGATTTGGACATTGTTGCAGAGTTTTGTGTTCTGCTCTGTGTTCTAATGACTGCATTTTGTTGACAGGGTTTAGTGATTCAGTATTGGGTGATTCAGAGATTGATGATACAAGTGGTTGTGCTTCAATGATATTAATGGGTCCAGTATGAAAATTGGATGAAACGTAGCCTTCAGATTATGATGTTGAGTTCCATGAGTATCCAGTCTGAAAATTTATGAAACGTGGTACCTGGAGGAAGAAAGGGAAGGTTGTAGCCTTCTGTAGGTTGGCACCTACGTACTAGTACATCAGCTAGTACAAGAGCTAAGGGGGTTGTATCTCCCTTCCAGGAGAAGCTGGAGAACGAGAGGAGGTTGTAGCCTTCTATAGGTAGAAGCCTGCGTACTAGTATAAGACTGTTCCAGTACAGAAACATTGTAAAAAGAAATTTCTTATTAAAAGAAGATAGAGACAAATTGCAGTAGGTGGTTTTCACCCACATTGGGTTTCCACCTTACATCATGGTGTTCATGTGTGCTTCTTGTGTGTGATGATCTATTCTATTTTACTACATCTATTTACTATTCGTATGGTTAATGAAGTTCTGATGCACTAATTAAAGATCAACATTTAATGGATTAACTGAATCATAAGTTTACTGGATATACGCTAGTTGCATTAGACACAGTCGCGTGTACACACGGGTTCCCTTAACTTAAGTAGCGTATATGAATCTGAGTATGGAAATGAAAAAGTGTTTGATTTGATAATACTGATTCCACCCCCCCCCCCCTCGCAGTATTATTTCCAACAATTGGTGTCAAAGCAGGTCCTTTGGTAGAAGCTTGATCGCTTGAAGGAGATCCGTAGAACAATGGGAAGGAAGCTAAAGAAGAAAGCACCTCAGAAGAAGAAGACATCTCAAAGGAACTACGACAGTGGGAGAATCGATTGGGGAATATGTGGAAGAAACACTTCAGGTTCAGAATCACTTCAGAATGAAGATGAACAAGCAAAAGAACTATCAAGTATGAATTTGTTACCCTCTGGTGATACATTTCTCCATCCATTTGAAGATGATGAAAGTGATAGCGAAATAATTTAATTTGCTCTTATGGGTGAGAAAGAAAGATATCAAATAGAGGCAAAATTTAAAAGGCTTACAAACAAAATTAGAGATCAACAAGATCTATTGCATAAAAGGGAATGTGTCTCCAAAGAAGAAGTTACCAAACTAATAGCTCAACTAGAGGAAGGAAACAAGGTAAGGAAGCTATTCAAGGAAAAGGAAGATCAATGTCAAAAGTTGCAGGATGAAGTAATATCATTAAGAAATGAAGTAAATGAAAGGAGCACAACAATCAAGAAACTCAGAGAAAGATCCAGTTACTATGAAAGTCTTGAAACTAAGATCCTCTCACTAAAAGAAGATCTTGAAGAATCAAATAAGCAGAACAAAGAACTACACCAAGCTCTTGAAAAACAAGAAACCAAAGTTCTTGAATTAAGGCATCAGTTGGACGAAGGAAGAAAAGTTGAAGGAATCATGAAGAAACAATATCTTGAAAAGGAAGAACAAAATCAGGTTGAGGTAAATATTTTAAAAGATAAATTAGAAGAAAAGGATAAGCTCTTATGATTTCAAGATAGTACTAAGATCTTGGATGATATTCTTAGTAGTCAAAGGTCTCCTGATATCAAAACTGGTATTGGTTTTCATGAATCGGTTGAAGGTGAATCTAGTTCACAAAGTAAGACAAGGAACTCTAATGCAAAATCTGAAATGTTCAATAAGGAGATGAGAGGTCAATCCCATCAACAACCAAGGAAAGAAATTCTTCAAAGAAAATCTTTTACTCCTAACTATGGAAGTAATAGTCGGTTATTTCCTCCGATGAATAATGTTGAAAGTTATGTATGTCATAACTTTGGACATGTTGCAGCCACATGTAGAAGTAGAATGGTTCAAGACCGTCACACAAAAAGATCATCATGTTCCAGGTACTTTAAAGGATATTTTTTTACTTGCAATATGTTTGGTCACAAAGCCATTGATTACTATAGAAGGAATATGAGATGTTATGCACGTAACAAGCTTGGACATATAGCAAAGGAATGCAGGAACAAAGTACGGGCACCATACCAAAAGGAGAAAACATCATCACACTTGAAGATGTGGAAGAAGAAGGAAGTACAGTCAGAAAAATGTGGCACAGCACAATGTACAGACATAACAGACTCAGAGGGAGTTGAAAGTGTGAAACTTCAATGTTCTAAATCTCATACGAAAGTTTCATGAAGATAATTCGCATATATACACGAGTTAGACACTGCTCAGTCGCGTATATGTTAGTTTGAGGAAAAGCAGTGGGACAAGCTCAGGAAAAAGGGTCTGATATGATTCAATCCATTATTTGCTCTGGTTACAATCTGCTGATGATGTGTGGAAATGTCTTGATATTCATAAGATGTTTAGAAATGTTTTGGATCCTAACTTGATGATGATGATGCCTTGATACTTCTTGCTGATATATGCATAATCAGATCTGACTGTAAACAGATGGCACAGGTTCAGGGGGAGAATATGATTTGAATAATGCATTGTTGGCATTATGGTTAGAAGTCCTTGGTGATGATGCTTATATGATACATCTTTCCATGATATGGTTATGAGTTGTCCATGAAAAAATCTCATATGATTCTTGGGGTTACATAGTTGGTGTTGAGATTAGATTTGTGGTTGATTCTCTGATGATGCATATATGGTGCTTACATGGTGATCTTCATAAGGATAAGGAGAAGTACAAAGCTTGAATACTCAACTTCATTACTTGATGATGAGTCACTCATATACTATAATACAATTATGATGCAGGATTCCTATAGTTTTTGGCTCTCACATGGTTGAGGATTGTTGTTGTTGATCTTGACAAAAGATCTTGAGCTCAAGAAACATAGTGCTATATACAATATGTTGGATACATGGATGATTACTCAAAGTTGCATTAGACATGATGATGATGAGTCCTTACCTATATGATGATAGGTTGATACTAACATATGTTGATTGATGCAAATGAGGGATGTCCCCGAGTGATGATACATGGATGATATATAAGATCATGCAAATCTTGATGATGACAAGATGGCTATGGTGTGAATGATTTTGTATATGCAGAATTCATTCATGGAAGGCCATGATAATGTTCAAGAAGATGAGTTGATATCTATATGCAGACATTCTTTGTCATAGGGAACTAATGATGGACATATACAGGTTGATGGTCTGGATGTTGTTGACAAATACTTATGGAGCAGCTCATACATGGTGTATGACAGTTTTTGAAGACTATCATAGTCTTGTCTTAGATATTTGGTCCCTATGTCATGTATTTCTTTTATTATCAAGGTTATGTAATGACCTATTTTGTTTCCCCACTATGCCTGGGTTGGATGATGTAATATTCTTGTTCTATCATGTATAAATTTTGGTATATCCCCACTTGGTTGGGAGATGGATGTATGCATGATTCTTTGGTGATAGGAAGGTCATTTATGATGTATAGAGTCATGTTCTTCTTGTAGAACATCTTTTTGCAGATCCTACTTACAGTCAGGGGGAGCATGAACAACACACTTCAGCAGAGCAAAAGATTTCAACATGTACTCAGGTGGAGTATGGACAACGGAATATATATCAAGGAAGAGAATATCTTGGTCCACCCTTTGCCCTTGATGTTAAAGGGGGAGAGTGACTTGGTATATGGTTGTTGCCATAAAGTCCAAAGGGGGAGATTGTTGGCATTATGATGCATGTGTTGTACTTGATGGCAACCCACTTGTAGCAGAACAACTCACTTATATATAACTAGATTAATCTACAGAAGAGATATCAGATGTGACAAAATGCATGGGATGCAAGGCAGCTCAAAGGAATCAGTTCAAATGTAATATAGAATGACAACTCATTAAGATGACAATTCTCCATATGGCAAGTTAGCTTTGCCATCAAGTCCAAAGGGGGAGATTGTTGGCATTATGGTACAGGTGTTGTCCTTGATGGCAACTTACTAAGATAACAGATCACAGTTCAGTCTCACGGAATGAATAAAAAGAGAAATACGCAGGTTCCCCTTTGATAAAGTTGCATATACACGTGGGTTAGCTGACCAAAAGGTGCGTATACATATACATGCACTTTCATGCAAGGAAAGGCACGTACATTTGGTTTTGGTCCGTGGTATTTGGACCATGGTATTGGTCCAAGGTATGTTGTCAGATGTATTGGCCCCAGGTATTTGGTCCAAGGTTCTAAGTGGTTTTGGAACATGGTATTTGAGTAAGGCCTTAGACTATAAAAGGAGGAGAAGGTCATTAGGCAATGGCACTGAGAAAGTATTGAATATCTGATGAAGTATGAGATCCAATGTGCAGGTTGTGGTTTCACGATGCTTTGCTTGATCTGAGCCAAGGAGTAATCTCAGCGATTGATGGAGAACAAGATCTAAGGATAGATCAGGATATAATGGCTTGGAATGAATCATCTCTATACGGTTTGATCATGCTTGTTCTAGATTTGTATACTGATGCATGTAATGTTATGTAAATGTTATTATCTGGGTATAACTCAAGCTTGGAATAGTTGCAAATCTTGAATCAATATTTACAGATGTATACGTTGGTTGACTATGATAAAAGCGCATACATACGTAGGTTAGATACATCTAAAAAGCATATACCATATAAACTATGATGTTTGAAGTTACCGGTGGTTCTGGTTGTTGATGCAAAGTTCTGAGTTCTGGTGACTGTTTACTGGTGTCAGTATTCTGCATATTCAGATTGGTTGATTGTGTTTAGCTTCAGGGTTGATGGATGAGATCTAATCATAACGACTTATCTTTATGTAATCTGATGGATTAGATCCGGTTGCTAACACACGTATTAACCTGATATATGTAATGATCTGGTATGTCTGAAGTCAGGAAGTACAAAGAAGTTATAAGTAAGTATTTGATGACATATACGCTGGTTCGCTTTTGTGAAGCTGTGTATATATGCTGGTTCAGCTCTTCCATGTAGCGTATGCACTCTGATGCATGATTTTGATGATACAGTTGGATCTGGACATTGCTGTAGAGTTCTGTGTTCTGCTTTGTGTTCTAGTGACTGCATTTTGTTGACAGGGTTCAGTGATTCAGTATTGGGTGATTTAGAGATTGATGATACAAGTGGTTGTGCTTCAATGATATTAATGGGTCCAGTATGAAAATTGGATAAAACGTGGCCTTCAGATTATGATGTTGAGTTCTATGAGTATCCACTCTGAAAATTTATGAAACTTGGTACCTAGAGGAAGAAAGAGAAGGTTGTAGCCTTCTGTAGGTTGGCACCTATGTACTAGTACATTAGCTGGTACAAGAGCTAAGGGGATTATAGCTCCCTTCCAGGAGAAGCTGGAGAACGAGAGGAGGTTGTAGCCTTCTGCAGGTAGAAGCCTGCGTACTGGTATAAGACTCCTCCAGTACAGAAACATTGTAAAAAGAAGTTTCTTATTAAAATAAGATAGAGACGAATTGCAGCTGGTGGTTTTCACCCACATTAGGTTTCCACCTTACATCATGGTGTTCATGTGTGCTTCTTGTGTGTGATGATCTGTTCTATTTTACTACATCTGTTTATTATTCATATGGTTAATGAAGTTCTGATGCACTAATTAAAGATCAACATTTAATGGATTAATTGAATCATAAGTTTACTGGATATACTCTAGTTGCATTAGACACAGTCGCGTGTACACGCGGGTTCCCTTAACTTAAGTAGCATATATGAATCTGAGTATGGAAATGAAAAAGTGTTTGATTTGATAATACTGATTCACCCCCCCACCTACCCCCCCTCTTAGTATTATTTCCAACATCTTTCTCTTGATCTCATCATTCTCCAGAATAGAGCGTCGATAGATCTGTCCATTGGGCAGCGGAGCACCTGGGGTCAAATCAATGGAGTGCTTAACCTAATAGTGTAGAGGTACCCCTGTGGGTGAGGTGAAAATATCTCTGTACTCCTCCACGACCTTCTTCTTCCTTAGGGGCGAGTCATAAGGAAAACAAATTTCCTAGTATGGGAAATGATCTTACTACATTTATTTGGAGTGATAAAAGAGATGGCGGTAGGGGGAGCTACCTCCGATATCTTGTACAACTTATTAGCCAAAGTAATAATCATAGAGCGAGGTCTACGCTCATATACAACATGTTGCTTCCACAAGTATGGTTGTACTAACAATACAACACAAACTTCAAGAGGAGCAATGCCACATAGTACCTCATCCGTGAAGGGCTTGATGTTGTAGGGAAGACGACATTGTTGGTTGACGCGAAGATCTCACCCTTTGTGAAGCCACCCAATGGTGTATGATTGTGGATGTGTTGTAGTATTTAGGCCCAGACGCTTCATGACCTCTACTGAAATTAGGTTCTTTTGCCTCCCGCTATCGACAATGAATTGTAGCAGAGAACCCTTCACCTAAATCTGTGAGTGGAAGATGTGTTCCACCTCCTCTAGATCTTCATGCTCAATCTTTTGGATCTTGGTGGTGGCCACGATGGCATTAGGCTCCGCATCAATGATTTGCCTCCCTTTGTCAGTTCCCTTATCAAGTTCTGATTCAGATTTGGAGCCTGCATATGATTCAAAAGCCTTCATCTCGGCCACCACTGACTACTTGGCCTGACACTCACTTGTATTGTGAGTGGAGCTATTATGGAACTCACACCATTTTCCCGTGTCCTTCTTTGTCTTCGTGGTGTTGTTCTTTGCTTCTGGCTTTAGTGGGCTATCTTGGGTAGCCTCACCTTGGCTTGGTCCTTTGTTCTATGGTGTGGGGGCGCCTTTCCCTTGCTTTGGATTCACATATCCAAAGTCCCACTTCTTCTGTTTAAACTTCTGCTAAATCTTGAAAGCATACTGATACGCCATGCCGAGCGAGGAAATGTCCAAAAACTCCATCTCATCCTGGATGTACTTGTGTATACATTAGCAGTACTTGAGCACCAAATTTCACTCAGTATCCTTAATACCCAATTTCATGCGAAGGGTATGGGAAATATTTGTGAACTTTGGCACATCTTGGTCCCTTCCCTCTCGTAGTGTAGTCCACTTTATGTATTTGTCTTCATAGCTCCCAACAGGGTAATATTGTTCCTTGATGGTGTCTAAAAAAAAACTCCAAGTGGGTGCATTAAAAACAACGAGGGTTCACTTTCGTCCTTTTATTCACAATAGGTTTCCTACCAGTCCTTGATGTGTGGGGCGACTTTGAGAAGTGAAAAAGTAATCTTTTCCTGATTGGAAAAGTAGTGAAATGAAAAATATCCTTCCAACAAATTTAACCATTTATCTACGACATATGCACCTATCAGGCCTTTGAATATGGGAATATCGAAGTTAACTTGTATCTTAAAAGGAGTGGTGCCTTCAGAGTGCCTGCTAGATGAAGATGCATCGCCTATGGGTAGTCATTGAAGGATCTAGGCAAAGTTATCCATCATTGCATCCATTTGTTGCTCGAGGGATTCCTCAAGCAACATTTTGAAAGGATCTCCTGCCCCCTCATCTTTATTTTCTTCCACCATGGGAAGTCATCAGGTTTTATGAGCCTGATCTTGCAATGGTTCAACCACATAGGGCCCTAACTCATTATACCATGACCTCATTGGGGACATGTAAAGAAAAACAAAGAAAGAGTAGACCGCTATGATACCACTGATCCGAACTTAAATAGGAATGCAACAACTTATAGATATAATCATAAACACATAGATGCAACATAAAAACACTTCATTTCTTTAATAGAAAAATATTGAACTATGATTACAAATAGAATGCAAATAAGATAGCTTGGGCGATGGTAGCTTATCTCTAAGAAGAGATGTGGTGGCTACATAACTCTGAACTGTGTTAAAATGAGGCTCAAGGGCCTATTTATTATTGGAAAACATGATAAAACCCTAAACAACCAAAACCCTAACCCCAGGAAATGTAACACCAAGAGTTTGTGGGCCTCGTTGGGGTTAGTTGGGCAGACAACTTCCCAGGGTCGTAACTTCGTCATATTATCTCTATTTGGTGCATATGATACCTTGTTGGAAAGGTCCCTTTGAGTACTAAAATTTTCGTCGCAAACCCCTACCTATGTCTATGGGCCTGCTACAAGACCCTAAAAGAAGCGTTGTTTAGGGGGTGAAAACTGCTCCAGAAGTTCAAGACCCGAAAAACTACTAAAAATAGTAAATGTTGAAATGAACAAGGAAACAGATGAAACTGATTGGGGGCCTAGGTGGAATAGGCGGGTGGCCACCAATATCCACCTAGATCATTTGTACTCAAAGATCATCCATATTTTGGATCTTTGGTTACTTAGTCTATTTTTGCTTACAAAATCACTCCATAAGTGAATTAAGGCTCTTTAAGAACAACCATAACTTGAACAAATTAAATTTCCCCACAGGGGCCACCAAAAAATTTATAGTTCAGGATATGACGGTTGGGGTAGGCATCCTATAAGTCATCATGGTCATGCTTCACCATTGAAACATAGTTCTTGAATTTCTAGGGAGCTTAAAAATCCTTCAATCATCCCATGGAAAAGAAAACCCAAGCATGGCAGAGACCCGATTCAAAGGGGGTTCGACTTAGTTCCACTGCGTGCGGTACTCTTTGGCGTTATCTGACCCATCTAGTGCTCGGTATTGGTAACCAACTACCAAGAAGCTAAAGAATCGAATTCTCACGTGGGACGAAGGTACTTAGTGACCAAATCTAATATATCCTTTCCTTATAAGTGACTGTGCAGGCATCACTTGACCCTCATTACCATTAACTTGGTTGATTCCTCGACTTCTGGAAGGCATCAACAGTTCTTTCAGGATGTTGCCCCAGGACCCATCAGAGATTATCTTTGCAAGGCCCAATTACTTTGAAGAGTGGACAGGACGATTAGGTCTTCATATGACTCTTTATCATGCGCAACAAACAAAAACCCTTTTTTTTGTTTGGTTGGTCACATAGTTTAATTAGAGGAAAATAAACCATTTATATTTTAACTTTTATTTATGTATGTGATTCAATTGTATTGATATTTATCTCCATCCCTCACCAAACAGAAAGTAGTGCATAATCTAAATCGAAACCACAGGGGACCCCACAACTCCCCGTCGATCTAGGCATTTTTTAAACCTCCCCCCATTGTCGGAATTGTATCAGGACTCCCACCATTTAGGTGGAGAGGACATCACTCAGCCACCATTATTGGATCTTCCTTTATTGGTGCAACTTTGCTTGGCCTCCTCCTCAACAAAGTACGCCCTTCACCACTCCTAAAGGATCCCCACATGCTACTGTTGGGGCAAAGTGATTGTTTGTCATTTAATTTGTCAACCCGGGGGTTTTGTAAACTTGTGAAGCATGAGTGCACTGTATGTGCTAGAAATTGTCTTTCAGTTTAGATCAATCTAACTACAAAATAATGAAAACTAGTTCATCTAATCTATGAAATCAAATAATGAAAATGAGATTCAACTAACCTATGAAATAAAAAACAATTAATGTACGCTTAGTTACTCTAGCATTCAATTATGAAGTGTTACCTTCTTGAGATGATGTGTAAGCGAATATTTATACTTTAACTTCTAATGTCCTAGAAAAGAAAGTAAAGTGTGCAGAAAATAACTCAGTGATTGCATGTATCAAATATTCAACCATTCAATCTTGAAATATGATTAAATTAATTTCTTAGAATGATCTTTAGGAATATCATTTAATGCAATCAAATGAGGATCTTAAAAGCAAATATAAAAGCATGAAAAAGTAAAGCTCAATGATTGCATAGGTTGAACATTCAATCACCCAATTTGAACTCACCTTCTTGGCTTGATCCTTTATTCAATTATACAATGAATTGATTAGTTTGATCTAAGAAAGTAAATAACAGAACATGAAAGGAAACCAAATAACTATGAGCCCTTGCCTCAAACTTAATCCAATTAGAAAATACATAAATCTTCCCTATTGAAATGTTTTTAGAAAAGCAAAGATTACATAGTCATTCTAAAACCAATCCTAAGAAAGCAAATGAACTTTAATCTATAAAAGCAATTAAATCTCACAATCATTAGATGGCCATTCCAATGGTGTATGAGGATGGCAAGTGAAGAAGCTCCATATGCAAGCAAAACTAAATCTTCAAATCTCCAAGTATAAGCTCCAAATTCTCTATTAAAAACATGAGCATTTCTCCAAATTTACACATGCCTTTCAAAGGAGAAGGCTCTCCTATTTATACAAAAACATAAGAAGCTACCCTATTTAATGAAGATCCACTAAAATCTCATATAGTTACAACCAAATAGCTCATAATGAGACAAAATATCCCATAAGTGTCTCATAGAGTTCTAATCCAAATAAGAAATGATGAGACACCTCATAGAGTTACAATCCAAATAGGACACATATCCTTCTTTGACCTTTATCCAAATCTCTTTTGAAGGGAATTACAATTTGAGCATTGGAGGCCACATAAGGGTGCCTTAGAAGCTTCCAAATGACCTACACATGTCATGAAACTCAAGCCACATATATAGATACATGAAGCCAAGTTAATTTCCTAGTTTTTAATCATAAATTCACTTTAAACACATAAAATAAATAACTTTGGTAAATAAGGATCCTAACCCATATATTTATGAAAATGGTGGCTAATGAAAGGTTATATGGTTATGGAGTTGCAACATGTGAGTGAAATGGTGGTGATAAAGGTGAAAGTGGATGTCATTTTGAAGACATTTTGGAGGCCCAACAGCTACACCCTTTGGGAGCGCACACGCCTCTCCTCTCGACAGTCCCTGAGATACCCATAAGGGTAATCCTCCTATGACATCCTCAAAAATGACTCCATTGTATATAGTTGTCCATAATCGTTTTGTGATGGTAGGTAATGCACAAATCTCATTCTTAGCTTTGTTAAATCTCCCATATTTAAGCAAGCTCACAAATGAACCACTCGAACATGGCCAAAATTGGCAAGATATGCCCACAAAAATCCCTTCAGATATTCCAAAGTTTGAGGGAAAGCGGGCAAAGACCCAGGGATCCACATCATGACATTTCACATGTGGTGTTCATCTAATAGTATCATTGAAGATACTATTAGATTATGACTATTTCAATGCACCCTAATAAGGCTCGCCTTACTTTCTTCCAACTCCCAGTTCACCATGATTCGGGGTTGGAACTTCTAACCAAATTCAAAACAACACAAGCTACACACATCTCAGACCATATCCATGAATGGTGGAAACGTCGCAGCCTGTTCAAAACTAAATTTAAAGATAAAGTCCTCCTGGACATTTTCTTGAGCTCCCTCACCTCCAAAATCTTTAAAGATGTGGCTAAAACATTCTCGAAAAGCGAGGAAGAATCCACTAGTAAAGCCCAACAACTGGAGCTGATATATAACTAATCTAAGTACATTTACCACGCACTCCAAGACGCCCCACACCTGCAGTCTTATCAAGAAATAACAGGCACATCCAATATTGTTGACAGACTAATTGAGGTCCTATCCCAAAGACATCACAACAATAGTTGTCAATACCCTGCATATCTAATTAATGGCCCATCTTATGATGCTACACCACCATTACAAAATATAGGGTATTATAATGGTCAACCCGCACCTATGCAGAATATAAGAAATAGGATTAACCAGCACCAACCCCCACAAGGAGGCTCATATCATCCCCCTTAGGGAAATCATACTCCTCCTAGAGTATGGATAAGACATCGGCTCCCCCGAACCAATACGTTAACTAGGGACAAGAGAACCAATAGTCTCCTATCCCAACACAACAAAAGAATATCCCACCAAAGCAAAATAATGCGCAGGTGAATCTAGTGCAACCATCTCTTGCTTCACCGCATCAATCAGAAGAACAATCAAATTCGGTTAATCCTTCTAAAGGTGTTAGGAAAAAACCTAAAAATAAGCCAAAGGGAGAACTCGAGTGGGGAGGCAGCAATCAATAGCAACCCCCAAGTGCACTAGGAATGGATAATCCCAACCAGAACCAAAACCAAGGTACGACCAATAATAACTCATAGAAACAGGGCAAGAACACTAGTCTTTGGATTAATCATGCATGTGCTATCTGCGGGGAGTACGACCATTATATCCATCATTGTCCTCAACTTCCTGATTTTAAAAGGATACAAGACAATAGGGGGCAAAGTGGCTAACTACTGGAGTCATGCAGGAACCCTTCGCCCATCAAGGAATTGTTAACACACAAAAACAAACTTCCAAAACTCACCCATCTAGAGGGAACCTCAACAATACTCCTAACCCTGATATCTTCATGACAAGAGAGGGCATACTCTTACAAATGAGGAATCAAACTTATGATACTCCCTCGGAGCCTAATCCATCTACCTTGACTATGGCCATACATACTGGATCATTGAACATTACACGACCTCCCATAGATTTCATGCCTAAAATGGTTAAAGGACCTTTAAACGCCCAGGGCCCAATTCAAAAGTTGCCCAGAGTTACAACATAGTCAATGACTTAGCTCAATTACCATCAATTATGTCAGCGCTTGAAGTCCTACAGACATTCCCAACCCATCAAAAATCCCTAATTTCCACTTTAGGCGCAATTGACCCATCTGATTCCCATCTCATGGTATTTGACTTGGACAAAGCTACTCCACGGTTTCCCTTAGCATTCGCTTTCCAAATCATTGTCTCAGTCTAGAATATCAATATCCATCGTTGCATTGTCGATGAAGGGGCTTCCACATGCTTCATGTCCAAATCCATTTGGCAGAAAATAGGATCCCTTGAACTTAAGCCTTCTGACATAATGCTCATAGCATACGACGGACACCCTTCCGCTCTCGTCAGTCTATACCCTAGCATGCCAGTTAAGTTGAGTGGAAAAACTGTGTTAATAGACGTTAAAGTACTCGATGCCAAGTTGGATTACAATATCCTACTAGGTCGAAGCTATATGTACAAAATGCTCATAGTCACCTCATTGGTGTTCATAATCATGACGTTCCCCCATGATGGGAAGGTCATTACTATTGATCAACTCACATACTACGAAAAAGCAACTTCACCTACACCAGATGGAGTGTTTCCTTTAGTATCCCAAGAGGTGGTCACTACTTACAATGAGCTCAATCCAAGCCATTTTAAGTCATCAAACCTCCTAGGAACATTCCTAGGAGACCCTCCAGTAATACAGGAGCTTGTCCCAATTACCGGAGCACCGATGTGCATGATGAATTCATCAAACACTACCCAAAGTCATGAATTAGTTCTAGAAAACACACCCCTTGTAACTGAAGAAGTCAGGTATTTACCTCCTGCAATTAAGAAAACCCCCTTCTTATGCCCCCCACTCGGGTTCGTCTCACACCAAGCCATGGAAACCCTTACATTACCAAATATGAGTCTTGCAATACTAGTTTGGTACCTAATCCCCATGACTATGTCATCTGAGTCAGCACAAATGCAAGAAGGGAGCTTCCCTCTACCTCCATTTCAGACTAACACCCCTACTCAAAATTGTCTAGCACCTACCACAATTGGAGCTACCAGAAAAGCGAAACAACATGGTAAAACAGAAGAAACTTCCAACTCCTCCAAACCCGTGCAACCATGTGCGTTATGTGAGGAATTCAGGCACCCAACTCATATATGCCCCGAAATAGACGAGTTAAAAACAATCATGAATGCCTCTAAAACATTGGCAACCCCAGCTCCACCAAAAGGAGTGAAAGTCGTACCCTTGCGTAACAAGGAGGTACGCACCAACCATGTGTGTGCCATATGCAACAAATATGGACACTACACTCATCATTGTCTAAAAATTCTGAACTCCAAAAGACACTAAAAGTTCTCATCCAAGCCAATGGTAATGATTCCATAGCGTAAACCCACCTCAACAGAATGATAAATGTCAAAACATCTTCTACATACAGGAAGAGGCATCATCCAGCTTCGCACCTGCCTACAACACGCGAAGGCATAATACATTATATTTCCACCCCTCTACTTTACCATGTGCTATATGTGATAACCCTACCCATCCGGTAGACTGGTGCCAAGAATTATGGACACGCTACCAAGTCTGCCCCACCACCCAGGAGGAACAAAGAAGAAATTCTAGGCATCAAAACCATATATGCAGTATATGTGAGGAGAACCATCACAAAAGGAGGTGCCCTCAGCTTCCTCAATTCCGCAAAACAATGAATTTCATAAGTAACTTCGTAAAGGAAAATCCCTACTGGACTGAGATACAAAATCCACATAACCCATTCCCCCACCCGGCAAAGAAGGACCATTAGATGTCCTATGTGTGTTTTAGGAGAAAATACAGATAGGCCCCCGCCATTTCACCTCCCATCACCATCACCATTCTAGACCAGGCCAAAAGCAATAAAAACCCACTTGGAAAATAAATTCGCCCATTACATGCGCATTATGCAACAAACCCAATCATTTGATCAATAAATGTTGTGAACTGAGTAGGTTCAATGATATCTTCCACTTAGTATCCCAAATTCCCTATAAGCACCTCTCAAACCAAGAAAAAATTATGTGGTGTTATTGTCGCATATGCTCTCAATTCCACCACACAAGGAATTTCCAGTACCTTACACGGTTCTATGCAGCAAGAGCAGCACTAAAACCAATCCACACAAATAGGCCACACCATAACAAGACCTCGCCCCAGAAATGGATACCTCCTCAAGATATCCTATCATGCAATGACAACGATGCATCAACATCCCATACCATGAGTAGCACCGCCTCTCGTACAATCCATGCGGTTAGCTCCGAACTAGTTCAGAGAAACCATGCACATAGGACTTGAAAAGTTTGAAACCCTTTGGAATAGCCCATACATCATCAACCATTACCTCCGGAAGGGGTCATACATACTATCGAAGTCCAACAATACTTACCTAAAAAATCTCGTCAATGGTCTCTACCTCAAAAAAATTCACCCATAAAATGTTAGAGTAAGCATGAAGTACAATGACATATTATTTATGATGATCACTTCATCATAGATGTATTCTAAAAATCACTCTCTCGTCTCAGGTAAACAGATGGATCTTCTGCCAACTTATCACCACGGGTTCACTGACAACACCTCTCGATAGTCGCAAAATCTTGTTATTGCAGTATGGGCCATATACTCTCCTGACCGAGCACCTCATCTCTTCAATGGACTTTGTATCGAGTTAGCCACCAACAATCAAGTAGAATATGATGTCATCATAGGCATCTTGGTCGATGCCCACCACTTAGGTATCCGTCACCTGCATGTATTCCTTGATTCCTAGCTCGTAGTATCCCAGTTAAATGAGACGTACCAAGTCCATGATCCATGCCTTTTTCGCAAGTATCTTCATGCACAAAGATTAGGTAGACATTTTTATCAAATCACATTTACACATATACCCAAATATCAAAATCATATAGCTAATCACATCGTTAATCAAAATCCTAAACTGGCATGCATCACATATATATAACCATCAAGATATATAAAAACATCTAGAAACACAAATGCATAAATACACCAAGAAGTATGGATGCATATATCACATCATGAGAGTTGCCAAAAATAGCCTCGTGTATTCATCAGAAAATATATATGAGTACAAAAATCACTGGCCCACGATCAGGAAGGATAAGTCACCAAAAATAAAATGGAGCATCTTCATAAATGGGTGCTTTCCCTGGTGCATACATCATCTCGACCAAAAAAAAAAGATACATAACCAGTCTCCCTACGAACCTGGTGGCACCATCTGCGCATCAGGAGCCAATATGGGACCCACTGTAGCCGCTACCATAACAATACGACGCAAAGTTGTCCGATGCTCCTGCTCTTGGGATATCGTCGTCTCAACCACAACCTATGGAAGGTGAGCTCATCCCTTAAAGGGAACACCTCCGATCAAGGTCTCTGCTCGTCTCCAGGAGTCACAGTATAATTGTAACTCCGCCTCTACAGCATCTCATTGCACCTGAGCCTCCTCAGCTCGCGCAATTAGTCTCTTTGTATCCATAGCCCCCTCTCAAGAGGTCCCACCAATCACCAACCGAGGTTGCTGCACCGATCACTCTAAGCCATCCCGAGGAGTTGCCGGTGGCTTCGGTACCCGAGGTCTCTAAGGAATAAGAACGTCCTCCATAACTCCCATATGTCTTGGGTCATGGCCAACCAAAAAGGCCAATGGACGTCCCTGCGACCCCCCAGTTGCAAGTAAACAAAACATAGTGTCAATATAATCGTAACTCATAAATACATGAAAAAACACATATGTATACAAATGTAGAAGTAACAAGAATATACCTAATCGCCCCCAGGAAGTAGCTGGCGAAAGCCCCATCTCTGGATCTCCCCAGAATTCAACTCCATGGCATGGGTAGTCCAATATGAGCTTGGAGTTGAACTCGAACCAATGTTGTACCATGTCAGTCCAATACCTACCCACCTCTCCTCTGCCCTCCTGCGACATCGCCCGTCCACAACGATGCATGTGAGGCTCTCAATGAAGCCCCGTTGGTACTGCAAGAACAAGGCGAAGCATAACCACCCTTTCATAGAGTATGCTGCAAAGCACACTCCCATAACCAAAAATCTTCAACATCAACCGTTGAACCTGGGTAAGTTGTGACATCATCCCCTACCGCACTAGTCAAGCCCTGTCAAAGAATGCCCCCCGCCTGAAGTCGCTGCAAAACCAAAACACAGGGCCTCAAGCTCTGGTTGGGGGACATTGACCCCACAAGTCTAATGATCATAGCCATCACTGCTTGCTCGGCTAGATCCTCCACTGTTGCATCTTCACACAGCCATCTGAAATAGGGTCAACACCACAATGCCGATGAGCCCAAACCCTCATGCCATCATCGCTTCCTGGAAGGGGATAAGGAAGAACCTCCCCTCGTGGCATCAACCTGGTAACAAAGTAGATGTCAACCTCCACTAGTATCGGGAGGTCTGTATGGTGGATAACAATCACCTAGAGATCTACATCCCAATAACTAACTAGATATCATAGGAACCTGTCCTGCGACCTCATTAATGGGTTCTAAAGAAACTTCAACAATGTCCACTGCACTAGTTGTTGCCTCCTACCAACGTCTTGCGACACAAAATTTAAGAGAGGAGTCCAGTCTCGCTCTCTCCAGACCATCCTACCACCAAGGATGCTATGAGTTAGAAAGGAGAACCCCTTAGGTCCTAACAAAATCAAAAGGGGGGCAAAAAATCAGTTTTTCCCCCACTGCGCGCCTGTTTCCTAAATAGGCATACGGTGCGCGCACATGTTCTCCAGAACAGCGCACGATGTGCGCACCTATATCCCATACAAGTGCGCACCCAGCATGCAAACGCTTGGGAAAGTCACGACTAATCCCGATAGGGTTCATCGTGCAAACCCATAACTCAAACATGCATAGCGCGGGTCTGAGTACCCCTTTCATGCAGGGTCTTCGCGCATAACTCCTATTATGTGTGAAGATCATGGGGCTCAAGGAGATTCCCTAACATGGTCCTCTAGATTGACCCTAAAAAGTCGTACATGGGACCCTTGTGCGGCCTACATAACATAGCTGATTGAAAATCACACAGGTTAGGGCTCAAGCTCTTACCTGTCTCTAATGGCGGGAATATCAGGTGCACAGGCTTACCGCAACGACAATAAACGCTCTAGGAAATCTCTTTGACCTCCAGAACTCAGCAATGCAAATGATTGATTTTTGGACCCTGTGGCCCTATCTATCACCCTTTTTACCATCTCTTGGGGTACATTACAGAAGACTGTGATCTCCGTTGAAAAAGTCGAAAGAGATGTGAAGATTAGTCTCACAACATCTTCATCATGAAACCCTTTGTTCCCAGAAACACTAAAAGTCATTTTTTAGGCCTATCACACATGTCAGGTACTTCTCTAGCTCTCTAAGTCCATAAAATTAATTATATATGTATGTCTTGAACGATGCTTTCACTTCAGGTTTTGGTTGTATCCATCGCAGGAATATCACACATGGTCAACTTCAACCAAAACCTCGACAAATGAAAAGAAAGCAGGTATCATTCTCCACTCAGCATGATAGGCTCCCCCCTAAAAAGCTTTGCATATCTTGACATCATTTCTTCGAAATGCACCATAAGATCTAACATCTTGACCATTTTTATCACCATCTCACACTTGTACATGATAAACATTCACATCAGTAGATAGAAACACCCCCCCCTCCACGACTCCCTTCATCATTGTAGATCCTTCTTCACACAAAGGAGACATGACCACTCACTCTGGCCCGGGAACCATCTTACATGCATATCTGAAAGTTTAGCCTCATTATGCTACATTCATTACGCATTCACCCCATTTTTTTGGGCCCTCTCAAAAATACTAATGGATGCACCTCCACGTCCTACATTTGGCCTATCGTTCATCCACATCACATAGCCTATTTGTACCACTTCACCCACCCATTTGACATGGAGACCAACCAATGGGGCCCCCACCCTTAGTAGATACATTACACCTTCACACAGGTTACTATCATCATGGGGCACTCTTCTCTGTGGATGTACATCCAAACCAACCCTTATTCTTTTGGCAAGTGTACAAAGATTTTTTCAAAAATAAAAATAAAAAATCCCATCCACATTTGATTTTTATAATTCATGGCCCTCGCCCACTTTCAGTATCTAATCACCTTTGGTTATAGCTCATCATCAAATCACCCCCATTTTTAACGTTCGTAAAAAATCACTTACACCCATCCTGGAAATCCTACCGACTCTAGGATCATCAAAAAGCATGTTTTTGACTGTCATCGTTTGGATATCAAGCTCTAACCTCATAATAGTTATTTGTATCCTCCAATATCGATAGCACTCGCTATCATGACTATCTAACCCAAGTTATTACAATATGTTCATATCTCACATTGATTTCCCAACTCACCATGTCGGGCAGATGACACCCCTTTCCCATCGACTTCGACAAATATATTCCAGGAAAGATGTAGTACCTTGGATATTCCCTCCCTTAATAGGTATATCCTCAGGTGGCACATCGGGAACCATTATTGCCCAGTGATGTCATTGGTCCCCTTGACATTCGACATCAACTCAATCATTCATGTCAAGGTGGTGTCGTACTTAGTTACTGTTGCATCTCATTCACATAGTCGAAGACCCCCGCATCACTAAGCACCTCATTCAAAAATGCTTATATTATGATGTGGGGGAGGTACCTGCCACAAAATACCTATGCATACCAAAACACCCATGAACAAAGTGCTTCACCAAGATATGCATAGGAAAACAATATTTCGCCTATTTGACCAAAAAGTGCCCCTGAGGGCGTTAACAATTTTTCCATCGTCAGCTATCAGCACGTCAAAAACCACCACTTCAATTCTAATTAGCCATAATGACGAGCATGGGACATACTTGCCTTGTATAAACACACTATCATTGTAGTTTTCCACTAGAGCATGGGTATCATTCATATTCAGTTAAGGGTTTTTTTCTCTACTCATCTCCGAAACAAGTTATCCTCTCTCTCAAAAAGTTAATGAGACTCTCCAAAGGAAATGAAAACATGATGTATTTCGGCTATATGTTTTCTCCTAACCTCATATATCAGGGGGCAACTGTTAACACCGGAAAATCGTACACCTACTAGTACAATCTAGAAGACATTAAAAGTGTTTAGCAAAGTGCACAGGTCAAATTTTTTCTAGGCAAATACACTATGAAGATTCAAAAATCAAAGGTTCTCCTAAGGTCCAAAGTTTATAAGGGAAATCAATTAAGTCCGCACGTATATTTCTTCGATAAATGCATGCATGACATATCCTCAAAAATACACGCGATTGTAGAAAAGGTGACTCAGCAGTGCGAGACCACTCTACACACTTGGAGCTAATTTCTAGATACGAGATCGACCAAGTACAACCGAATTTGAGTCGCCTTTGAGAAGTGCAGCCCTCAATGGAATCCTCTTGTCCTACTCATGTGTCTTTATCATACATGTACTAAGAGAGGAAAGAGGTATTAAAAAAATTGCCATGGGAGAGCCATAAAGAAGAGACATTGTTATGCTGGCCAATTTGTTGTTTGAGCAAACCACCATTACATTGTTGAAACCAAGCAAGTGAAGAGCACTAGCATGTTGGCCAAATTGCTTCTAAGCAACCCAACATCTTAGTAAGTGAAGAGGAATCCACCCTTTGAAGAGTCTTCACACCTCTTTGAGAGAAAGGAGAAACTTGCAAAGAGATTGAGGAAAGGAAACCCCCTTGCTAAGGATTTTTGAGCTCCTTCGCTCAAAGAATTCTATTCAAGTGTTTCAGATTCTAATTGTATTCAACCTCTACCATCAACGATCAATAAAAGGAGATTTTTCCATATATTATTGATGTGTTTGCTCCATTTGAGCATTGTTTTTTCCATGCACCTCTTTGTTTAAGTTTATGTTTATGTATGCATTGTTTCCACTATTTACAATGTTGTGTTTATTTAAGTTTGTCCACTAACAACACCAATTTTGACTGTGATCCTTTGCAGGTAACAATCCATTGCTAAGGGGGTGTTTTTTGGTACACTTGTGCTCCAAAAACACTACAACGCACTCCATTGCTTCAGAATAATTACAGGAACAAACCATTTATGAAGGAAGACATTCAAGAGGATTTCTATGCAGGAATTCCATAGTCCTTATTATTAACACGTGCCAGTCATTAACATAGTAATCAGATATACCAATAGGTCAATGTAAGTAATTGTTCATTAACAAAGTATTATCTCTCTTCATGCTCTAACAGTCTTAAGTTATTTCAACCTCATAATATCCACCAGAAATGAACCATTCATAATATATTTACACAAATCATTAACATTCCTTATCTATGCAAAAAAACAACACTCCTCACAACATTATTCTGATTCAATAAATAGAGACATAATAATAACCACAAGCACGAAACTTAAGAGTGTACGTATTTTATAAGAGATCTATCAACTGAGAGTGGGACTCTAACTCTCCACCCAACCATGGACAAGATACAACCACTGTTACTTGTAGTTTTCATCCCCGAGCCAGATTACAGTGCTTGAGGTGGAGTGCTTTTTAGAGGAACTTCAATTGAACAGAATGCCACAAGGCCACACTGCCTTCATCCACTAGCTACACAAGCCTTCACTTAACTTTTCCATATTTTACAGACATTATAACATTCATGCTAGGATACCATAGTACAGAGAGTTTTCAACTCATTTTCCTTAGAAGAGAGTCCACATCAAAGGAAGGTTCATCAATGGATAAGCTATTGATGGGTAAAGCGATGACCTCTCCAGGTGGTTCATCAGTGGATAAGTTATTGATGGGTAAAGAGATGAACTCTCTAGGTTGTTCATTAGCGAGTCAAGCACCAAAGATTCAGCCCCAAGTCAACTCTTGGTGGTTCACCAACCCTCACAAACACCTGAGTGTCTCTTCCCAATCCAGTAGGTTCATCAATCCACAAGCTTCCAGTGGATTCTTCAGCCTTACAGGAAAGCCAATGCTCTCTATAATGATTTCCCCTAGCATCTTATGTGAGGGTTCTTCATCTATTTTAATCTCTCCAGATCTGGATTATTTCAAACTCTGATCGTTGCCTTCTTTGCTCTCTCACCTCTGCCCCTTGGAGGAATTTTCTGCAACACTATTTTTTTTGTGTTATCTTCCACAATCTCCGCACAAGAGAATGAGAGAGTGTGTTATTTTTTCTCATATGTGTATGTGTATGTGTGATCATGTGGGAATTTCCCCAAATATACTAACTCCCTGTCTTTTTCCAGCTCCACGCCAATCAATTCCTGGACAACACAACCCGTGTTGGCTTTAATATTTTGTCCTCTTCTTGCTTGTTGTTAGAGCTAAAGAACACTTGGTCTTGTCCTCTTATTTTCAATTAACTTTATTTCTTGGTCAACCCATTTAAAAATACTTAGCCAACCAGGACTGATATTTAAAATAATCCATTCCTTACGTAATGTCCTTCCTCAAGCAATCTGGAATTTGTGTCCCTTCTCTTGGCCTTTTAAATAATTACAATTATTTACAATGAGAGAAATATTAACCAGGGGATGTCACATTCTTAATTTGTGTGTCCATGATCTGATTAGTTGTGGCTTGTTCAATGCAATATGGGTTGAGCTCAATCATTGGTAGTTGCTATGCAATTTCTTATGTGTCCAAAAATGGTGGAAAGTATGGTTGAATGCAGTCCACATTGAACATTGGGTGTAGGCCAATGAGTAGGGGGATATTGAGCTCAAAAGAATTATCACCCACATCCTTGGTGATGGTGTAAGGTCCTGTTATGGCCAGCAACAACCCCCTCTTGTTCATTTAAGTGTTGTCCAAGATACTAAATGAATGGGGACCCTTAGTTAAATTTTTAAGAAAAAAGCAAGTTTTTCCTTTCTTCAAAATAAGGTTACCATCGGAAGCTTAGAAAGGTCTTTTGAATATTTTTAACCTAAGTCTACGATAAAGAGAAATATCTTTAAAAACGCGTTGCAAAAAAGATAGGAAATGCCTCCATTTCTCTATAATATCAGTATGCGCAAGACCCTCGTGTTAAGCATAACATCGCATCGCAATGAAGTAATACTCATAAGGAAAAAACTTCAAGATTTACCGATCTGCGATAACACCGATCGCAAGATCGCATATCGCAGAAATGAACTGGCAAGATTTGGTAAACATCAAACTTCTGGGACCTGCGATGTTGCGATCGCTGCGATGGTGCAATCTGCGATCTTGCGATTTGCGATGGCGCGATTTTCGATGGCGCGATATGCTATGTTACATAAGCAAATCATAAATCACTTTATCACAAATCCTTCGGGCACGCCATTCAAAGAAAATCCACTTACCATAATCTGACTCAAGATCATGTGCTTTTAATGATAGTAAATGAATTAGTTGTCAGTTATTAAATGAAATGAAGACGCGTGCTTTT
>APFE030408133.1:0-10787 GCA_000404065.3 Pinus taeda
AGAGCCAGAGTAAGAGCCAAGAGCCAAAGCCAAAGCTAGAGCCAGAGCCAAGAGCCAGAGCTAGAGCGAGAACTAGAGTCGAGAGCCAGAGCCAGAGCCGAGGGCTAGAGCCAGAGTAAGAGCCAGAGCCGAGAGCGAGAGCCAAGAACCGAGAGCCAGAGATCCAAATGGCCAAGGATAAAAATAGTATTCTAATCCCAATGGTTCAGTCGTAACCTATTGGAGTTTAGCGTGGAACTTGTAAAAGAATTCAGCCATAATCCCAAAGAGTCTAATCGAGTTGATTAGAGCTCAAGGAGACATAGCCCAAGAGGTTTGAGTGAACTCCATATTATATTTCTATTATGTGTGATTGTGTATTGCTGCATTGTATTTGCTGTTATACATTTTATATCAGTTCAAGCAAATAAACTTAAAGAACTTAGCAGTTAAAGTACAAACACAAGCATACACCTATTTCAAGTTCTTTTAATTTTTCAAATTATCAATCATAAGCATAGATCTTGAAAATATACAAGCTTTGGAGTGGCAGAGGATCTTGTAAGCATGACAAGAAGCCTTTAGTTCCCCATTTCATATCAGGTGGTATCAGAGCTGGTTATATCAGAGCATCAGGTTGATTAACCCCACCTTCAAAGAAGGTTATATTAGAGCAAGTTATACTAGATTAGGTGTTCTCATGATGTTTGATCGATCAAAGAAGGATGCTTGATTAACAGAGAAATCTATTTGCTTGTTTAACTTGAGAGGTGTTTAAACAGTCAAGGATTAATTGTTCGATTGTTTGTAAGCTGCCTATTGTTTGAGTTGCAAAGGTTCAGGGAAAGCTATTGATAAGCTAAGTCTAGAAGAGGACAAGAAGGATGAAGGGCTAAAGGCATTCTTCTTATCCCAGAGGACCTCAAAGCAATCCTTGAAGCACAAGAGATTTGTTGCAAAAGGTTGCTTGAATAAGCTCTTTGTTAATCTTGTTTCAAGTTGTTTGTTCATTCTGATAAGGACAACTTCTATAAGTGAGTCTTCAAATTCTTCTTTCTTCACAAGATTCTTTGATGAAGACAAGAAGAAAGACTTGTTCACCATGATGGATATGGTGAGAGAAATGTATGAGGATGGAAGGAAGAGCATCATACTTAGAGAGTAGTTGAATTCCATGAAGGAAGAGAAGCAATTTCTTTTTGACAAATTGCAGGAAATGGAGAGGCAACTTCATATTGCAAACATGAACCTGAAAATGATGCATGAGTTGGAGACACAACTCCTTGTTGCCAAAGAAGCCTTGGTCAAGTATCAACTTGAAGAAGAGGTAAACAATTCCTGTTTGTCTTCAAATTGTTCTAAGAATGTTTATGTTGGTTCTTTTGAAAAACATACCAGAGGAATAGGGTCCAAGTTAATGTCCAAGATGGGCTATGAAGGAAAAGGCTTGGGAAAACATTGCATGTTCCTTTTGTGGTTTGGTTAACCGTAATGTTTCTAGATGTTGGAAGAGAACAACCACATACAGGAAACTTTTGAAGGAAAGAAAGCAAGAAGGCAAAGGTCCACTGGACAAGGAAAACCGCGCTGTCAAGAGGATGCACATGTGTTGCACTTACTAGCATAAGCAAGGACATATTGCTGCAAAATGTTGAACTCTGAATCCAACAATGCTTCCACGAAACTTGAAGAAGGTGGAAAGCAAGAATGGCAAGGATGGGAAGAAAGATCCCATGATTGATGTGTTTAGGATGATTCACATGTTGATGCTGATGTGCAGACAAAGGTAGGACCTTTGAAATCGACTGGTAAGAAATGGTTAGAGTTCATATCCAATTAAGGTTGCATGTCTTTTGAAAATGCATCATATCTCTAGAATGCATTTCTTTGTTGATGGAATGCAAGTTGCAGGTTTTTATCAAGAAGGTGAATGGAAAAAGTTGAGTAGGAGACTCACTTTATTGTTGCAACATTATATTCATTTCAGCTTCGAAAGTACAGTGTGCTTAAGCAAAAGTTGAAGGATGAAATACATGCATAAGCATGATATACATGAACACAGGGATGTTGACGATTTCCTTGTATTTAAACATGTATGTGTGATTAACTTGAAGGGTTGATTACTTTGTTGTAAACATGCATGCAATGCAATATTGACTTAAGAAAAGTTGATTTGGTCTCCAAGATATAGATGATGATGAAGTGTTTCATCTTTGAAAAAGAATCCTAAAGTTCCTTTTCTACATGCTTGACTTGAAGGGACAATTGTTTTAAAGGCATGTTTGATTGGCTTGTTATCTATTCAATCATTTGTATGCAGATGTAAAGACATGGAGGTGTTCAAAATATGTGAAACTATTTCCTTTGTTGAAGCAGGAGTTTAGGCCATCCAGTTGTTGTCTGTAATCCTGTTATTGTTAACATTTTTTGTTGACAGTATGTCAAACAAGTACAAGTGAAAATTTTGTGAAGCAGATGTAACTTCACATTGGTTTGAGCCACCTTTGATCAATGATCAAGGTAGATAAGTTCAAACTACCTTCTGTGAGCTTCTCAACAGGAGTTCTACAGGAAGTTGAGGATGACAATTCTTCCTAGGAGGACCAACACATCCAGGAAGGAAAGTGTTCAAAGGTTTTGGTTCAGAGGCACTATGCAAGGAAAGTGTATGGGGGCTGAAATAAGAGGGTGAGGTACTCTCATTTACTGTTCAGAACAATATATCAGTCTTTTGGAGTCCAAAAGCTTTTTAGTGGGAAGGAGTGATGCAAAATGGATTTAGTATATAGACTCTAAGTCAAAAAATATTCCTCACAAAGGAAAATGAAAGTCAAAGGATGCTCTTGGAAATAGTCTCATTGCATAGATCTCTTCATTTTGAATCTAACACAATTTGAATGGGCTAAAATGGACTTCCGATGAAGAAGTTATTTTAAAAATATATTTTCCCAATGTCCTTAGAAAAGGAGCCAATTTCTCAATAAATGGGACTTAAGGGAAAATGTGTTTTTAAATATAAAATCCCTTAAAGTTCTTCACATCTTATTCCTTCATTGTAACGCATATATGTTATAATGGAAAATTATCATCGCATCGAAGAAAGTCAAGCGGAGTGTTTAAAAGACCAATGACCATGTGACTTTCCAACATGTGATGGTGCCGATAAGTGAAAGCACCGATTGATCGAAGATTAGTGATCGGGGAACCAGAATGCAAAGGGGTCATGTGATGTTGATAATGCAATATGTGATTGTGATTGGCTTCAGTGATCAGTGATTGGCAGATCCCTGGTACAAAGGGTCATTACGACTTGAAATTGCGATAAAGCGAGGTCAGTGATCGCCATCGGTGATATATATCGAATCGGTGGATCAGATCAGTGATATATATATCGACCGACACAGTATATTGGGTTGATATACAAGACTGGAACAGAACTCTCACCATCTTTAAACCGACTACTTCTATTCATATATCAAATCATATTCATGAGTGGCATCGTCGTCATTGAATGGTTAAGACTTATGTTCCTGATTAGATTTTGGCTAAGTCGATTATAAAATACTTGTTTCCATCAATCAACGAGGATGTGGAAAAAGGTGGAGTTAAAGCAATAAATTGCTCGTTCCCAATATTTGGATTTTATTTATACACATTCTTGCATGCTCTACGACAAGATTCTGAATGCACCTTGACCAACTTTCCCAGTCCTCCTCCTCCATCGTAGAGTAAGGACTCTCAGGCCAACGACAGTGTGATTGGTTATTTGAGCACACAAATGGCAAGTAGACCATCTGGTCAAACACTTACCATTTCTAATCAAACTTCCAATGCATCATAAAACACTCTTGCTTCAGAAGTCAATGTCGTGTCATTTGACAAGAGAAAGAATCAAAAGCAACCAGGAGGCAAGAAGAAGGGGAAAAATAAGAAGAAGCAAGATGATCCCCCTCAAGAGAAATTATCAGATTCCTCTACTTCGGCAATAAAACCTCGTTATCCATGTCTAATCTATAATGACGAGCATTTTACAAGCGATTGTTGATCCAAAATGGATCTAGTATAGACTCTAAGTCTAAAAATACTCCTCACAGAGGAAAAAGAAAGTCAAAGGATGCTCTTGGAAATAGTCTCATTGCATATATCTCTTCATTCTGAATCTAATGCAATTTGAATGCGCTTCAGATGAAGAAGTTATTGTAAAAATAAATTTTCCTAATGTCCTTAGAAAAGGAGGAAATTTCTCATAAAATGGGACTTAAGGGAAATACATGTTCCTTAGAGGAAATCGCATTAGAGGAAAAGCAAAGGAGAAGACTTACCATAGGCTGAAGGATGCAGCGATATGCGATTGAAATTTGTTGCATCACGATATCACATCACACATAACACAAGGGGAAGGACCTATAACATTGGGAAGAGCTGATATGCAATGCACCGATATCAACAATCAGTGATTGGGTAGCGCAATACAAAGGGTTGTTGACATGCGATGATGTGATGTGCGATCAATGATAGTGATACTCTGATGTGATCAACGATCAACAATTGGAGGAGCATAGCACCAAGACGATATGCGATAGGCCGATGGGGATGAGCACTTTGAGTCATCGGATTGGAAAAGGAATCAACAGTCAAGATCTGATCGGAGATCGTTGATCTGGGGAGCTTAAGGGCTGCGGACCATGGAAGAAGCGACCACCAATAAGAAATATAGTGATAATGTTGATAGCCGATGAGGTGTCAATCAGAGTGATAAGAGATCGGTAAATCAGATTGCGATTATGCAAAGGGGAAAATGCACCATGCGACATGTGATTGCAATGGGCAGACTCGATGACATTATAATGTCAAGTTTATTGTTCCTTGAGATCTGGATTAATATTTTTTTCCATGAATTTCCTGTGCATTGGTTATTATGTTCTATTTTCGGTAATTTTCCAAACGAAAGGCCACCTATGTATTTTCTTTTCAGCGGCTCCCATTCACCTGTGCCATGCTGTAAGTAGGCATTTTGTAATAGGAATGTGTTATAGAAGACATAGAACCACAGAGCCAGTGAGCTAGAGGGCTAGATGCAAAGCCACAGAGCCAGAGATCTAGAGGGCCAGACGCAGAGCCACAGAGCCAGGGAGCGAAGGGCCAGTCAAAGAGACGCAGAGCCACAGAGAAATGATGAAACATAACGTGTCATGAAAACATGAATTAGAACACAGAAGAGAAGGAAAAGATACAGACAGAAGGGTCCAGCACAGATGAAGGAATTTTTGGGAACCAAAGAGGTTTTGGTAACCGTCTAGGGGGTCTGGAGACGTGATCTTGTGGACTCGAGGAGTTCGATCCATCAGAGGCATAAATCCCATTGTTTTGTAGAGGCTTAGGGGGAGCTCACACATTGGAAATAATACAAGCCACTAAGAGGAGAACAGAGAGAAGCCACCAAAGGTTAGAGGCGGTTATTCTCCTTACAAAGATCCAGAGCCAGAGCCAAGAGCCAGAGCGAGGGAGAGAGCTAGAGCTAGAGCCGAGAGCCAGAGAAAAGAGCCAGAGCCGAGGGCCAAGAGTCGAGAGCCAGGGCTGAGAGCCGAGAGCTAGAGAGAAAAACGGCTAGGGATAAAAATGGTATTCTAAGCCCAATGGTTCAGTCATAATCTATTGGAGTTGATTGTGGAACTTGTAAAAGAATTCAACCATAATCCCAAAGAGTCTAATCGAGTTGATTAGAGCTCAAGGAGACGTAGCCCAAGATATTAGGGTGAACTCCATATTATAATGTTGTCTCCTGTGGTTTTCTTATTTGCTACTTTATTTACTATTATATGAATTTCATATCAGTTTAAGAAAATGAGCATAAGCACTTAATAGTTAAAGGCAAACACAAGCATACACCTATTTCATGTTATTTTAATTCCACAAATTATCAATCATAAGCATAGATCTTAGGGATATATAAGCTTTGGAGTGGGATAGGTTTTGTAAGCAAGACAAGAAACCTTTAGTGCCACATTTCAAATCAGGTGATATCTGAGCATCAGGTTGATTAACCCCACCTTCAAAGAAGGTGGTATTAGAGTTGGTTATATCAGAGTAACTTATAGCAGAGTAGGTTGTATCATTAAGTAGGTTGTATCATGATGCAAGTGGTATCAGATCAGAATGCTTGATTGACAGAGCAATCTATATGCTTGTTTGACTTGAAAGGTGTTCAAACATTATAAAGGATTTAGCTGTTTGATTGTTTGTAAACTCACTGTTGTGTGTGTTTGCAGAGGTGAAGGGAAAGCTATTAGTAGCTAGGTCTAGGAGAGGACAAGAAGGAAGAAGGGTTGAAGGAATTATTCTTATCCCAAAGGACCTCAGAGCAATCCTTGAAGCAGAAGAGGTTTGTTGCAAAAGGTTGCTTGAATAAGCTCTTTGTTAATCTTGTTTTAAGTTCTTTTGTTCATTTTGATAATGACTACTTCTACAAGTAAGTACTCAAATCCTTCATCACAATATTCTCTGATGAAGACATGAACCAAGACTTGTTCATCATGATGGATATGGTAAGAGAAATGAGTGTTGAACTTCGAGATCAGTTGAATTCCATGAAGGAAAAGCAGTAGTTGCTTTCTAACAAATTGCAGGGAGTGGAAGGCCAACTTCATATTACAAATATGAACCTGGAAAGGGTGCATGAGTTGGAGACACAATGCTTTGTTACCAAATAAGCCTTAGTCAAGTATCAGCTTGAAGAAGAGGTAAACAATTCCAGTTTGTCTTCGAATTCCTCTAATAATGTTTATGTTGGTTCTTTAGAAAAACATACTAGAGTCATAGGGTCCAAGTTAATGTCCAAGATGGACTATCAAGGAAAAGGCTTGGGAAAACATGCATAGGGTATTGTTGAGCCAATAATGTTTGAGAAAAGGCCTAAGTATTTGGGTCTTGGATATGGACAATCTTATAGAGAAAGTTCCAAAGTTGCCATGAAGACAATTGAAACAATTCCAAGAAGGAGGTTCATTTCAGGTCTTCTACCTCAAGAGTGTAAAGATTGTATCCACGGGGAATGCAATAGTTTGAAACATGCGTTGCAGTACAAAGGTGTTCATAAGCATACACTTGAACCAGAGAGTTGTGGAAACTCTGAAAGCTTTGAATAGATTGATGGTGTTCCAAAGGGGGCCACTTCTTCATTTGACTCACCTCCTCATGAAAGTAATAAAGGTGAAAAAGAAAGGTATGAATGCAGTTCTAATCATATTCCTTTTGATTATGTAAAGCATGGTAAATTTCCATATAAGCACTAGAAAAACATTGCATGTTCCTTTTGTGGTTTGGATAACCATAATGTTTCTAGCTGTTGGAAGAACATGGCCACATGTAGGAAACTTTGGTAGGAAAAGAAGAAAAAAGCAAAACATCCATTGGACAACGCAAATCATGATGTTGAGAAGATCACATGTGTTGCACTTACTACCATAAGCAAGGACATATTGCTGCAAAATGTTGGACTCTGAATCCAACAATGCTTCCACGAAACTTGAAGAAGGTGGAATGAAAGAATGGCAGGAATGGAAAGAAAGATTCCATAAATGATGTGTTTCAGGATGATTCACATGTTGATGTTGATGTGCAAACAAAGGTAGCACCTTTGAAATGGATTGGTAAGAAATGATTAGATTTCTTATTCAATTAAGGTTGCATGTCTTTTGAAAATGCATCAAATCAACAAAATGCATTTCTTTGTTAATGGAATGCAAGTTGCAGGCTTTTACCAAGAAGGTGAATGGAAAAGTTGAGTAGGAGACTCACTTTATTGCTGCAACGTTATATTCATTTCAACTTCAAAAGTACAGTGTGCTTAAGCAAAAGTTGAAGGATGAAATGCATGCATGAGAATGATGTGCACGAACACAAGGACGTTGATGATTTCCTTATATTTGAACATGTGTGTGTGATTAACTTGAAGGGTTGATTACTTTGTTGTAAACATGCATGTAATGCAATATTGACTTGAGAAAAGTTGATATGGTCTCCAAGATGGAGATGTTGATGAAGTGTTTCATCTTTGAAAAAGAACTGTAGAATTCTTTTTCTACATGCTTGACTTGAAGGGTCAATTGTTTTAAAGGCATGTTTTGTTGGCTTGTTATCTAGTCAATCATTTGTGTGCAAATGTAAAGACATGGAGGTAATTCACAAGATGTGAAAATATGTTTCTTTTGTTGAAGCAGGAGTTTAGGCCATCCAGTTGTTGTCTGTAATCCTGTTCTTGTTAACATTTGTTGTTGACAGTATGTCAAACAAGTACAAATAAAATTTTTGTGAAGTAGATATAACTTCACATTGGTTTGAGCTACCTTGTATTAAATATCAAGGCATAGAAGTTCAAACTACCTTTTGTGACCTTCTCAGCAGGAGTTTTGCAAGAAGTCAAGGAGGAAAACAATTCTTCCCAGGAGGACAAGCACATAAAGGAAGGAAGTGTTCAAAGGATTTGGTTTAGAGGCACTATGCAAGGCAAGTGTATGGAGGCTGAAAGAAGAGGGTGAGGTACTCTCATTTACTGTTCTGATCAGTATATCAGTCTTTTGGAGTCCAAAAGATTTTTAGTGGGAAGGTGTGATCCAAAATGGATCTAGCATAGACTCTAAGTTTAAAAATATTCCTCATAGAGGAAAATGAAAGGCAAAGGATGCCCTTGGAAATAGTCTCATTGTGTAGATCTCTTCATTCTGAATCTAACACAATTTGAATGGGCTAAAATGGAGTTCAGATGAAGAATTTATTGTAAAACGAAATTTGCCCAATGTCCTTAGAAAAGGAGGCAATTTCTCATTAAATGGGACTTAAGGGAAATACATGTTCCTGAGAGGAAATTGCATCAGAGGAAAATCAAAAGAGAGAACTTACCGCAAGCTGAAGCATGCAGCAATATGCGATTGCGATTTGCACATCGCAATATCACATCGTACATAACCCAAGGGGAGGACCCGTAGCATTGCGGAGGGCTGATATGCAATGCGTTGAGATCAGCGATTGGGTAGTGCAATATAAAGGGATGTTGACATGCGATGATGTGATGTGCAATCAATGATAGCGATATGCTGATGCGATCGGTGATCAAAGGAGCATAACACCAAGACCCATGCCATTACGCATTACAATATGCGATAGGCCAATGAGGACGAGCACTTTGAGCTGTTGGATCAGAAAAGGAATCAACGGTTAGGATCTGATCAGAGATCGCTGATCGGGGGAGCTTAAGGGATGTGTACCATGGAAGCAGCGACTGCCGAAAAGCGATATAGCGATAATGCCAATAGCTAATGAGGCAGTGATCGAAGTGACCAGAGATCGGTAAATCAGATCGCGATAATGCGAAGGGGCCAATGCACTATGCGACATGAGATTTTGATGGGTAGACTCGACGACGTTATAGTGTCAATTTTATTGTTCCTTGATATTCAGATTAATTTATTTTGCCATGAATTTCCTATGCATTTGTTATTATGTTCCATTTTCGGGAATTTACCCGAAGAAAGGCCGACTGTGTATTTTATTTGTAACGGTTCCCATTCACCTGTGCCACGTTGTAAGTGGGTGTTTTTTAACAGGAATGCAATATAGAAGATGCAGGACCATAGAGCCAGTGAGCCAAAGGGACAGACGCAAAGCCACAAAGCCAGAGAGCTAGAGGGCCAGACACAGAACCAGTGAGCCATAGGGCCAGTCGAAGAGATGCAGAGCCACAGAGAAATGATGAAACATAATGTGTCATGAAAACACAAATTAAAGCATAGAAGAGAAGGTGAAGAGACGGACAGAAAGGTCTAGCACGGAGGAAGGCGTTTTTGGGAACCAAATACGTTTTGGTAATCGTCCAGGGGGTCTGGAGGCATGATTCTTATGGACTCGAGGATTTCGAGCCATCAGAGGGATAAATCCCATCATTGTGTAGAGGCTCAGGGGTAGCTCAGGCATTGGAAATAATCCGAGCCAATAAGAGGAGAACAGAGAGAAGCCACCAGAGGTTGGAGAAAGTTATTCTCCTTACAAAGATCCAGAGCGAGAGCCAAGAGCTAGATTCAGAGCCAAAAGCCAAAGACAGAGCCAGAGCCAAAGCTGAGAGCTGGAGATGAGAGCTAAGAGCCAAGAGCCAGAGCCGAGAGCCAAGAGCCGAGAGCCGAGAGCTAGAGCCGAGAGCCAAGAGCCGAGAGCCAGAGAGCCAAATGACGAGGGATAAAAATGGTATTCTAAGCCCATGGTTTAGTCGTAACATATTGGAGTTGAATGTGGAACTTGAAAAGAATTCACCCATAATCCCATAGAGTCTAATTGAGTTGATTAGAGCCTAAGGAGACGTAGCCCAAGATATCAGGGTGAACTCCATATTATATTGTTGTCTCTTGTGGTTTGCTTATTTGCTACTTTATTTACTGCTATATGCATTCCATATTAGTTTAAATAAATCAACATAAGCACTTAACAGTTAAAGGAAAACACAACCATACACCTATTTCAAGTTCTTTTAATTCTGCAAATTATCAATCATAAGCATAGATCTTGGGGATATATAAGCTTTGGAGTGGGAGAGGTTCTTGTAAGCATGACAAGAAGGCTTTAGTGCCCCACTTCAGATCAATTGTCCACATCGCTCAGAAGTCTATAAGATTCTAAAGACTTCTAACATATCTGTAGTATTGATTGATCCATTTCCAAACCCGGAGATACATTTGGTTGTGACAGACCATGCTTCCACATCCCAAGTACTTATTCTATCGATTAAAAAGCCTCAAAACGAAATAAATATTATGGAAATC
>APFE030408142.1:6014-35038 GCA_000404065.3 Pinus taeda
CTTTAAATTTTATTGTATTTAAAATCAGAATAAATCTATATTATTTATTAAAAACATCTCTGTATAAACATTCACAACTTCCTTCACCAATAAACTTTTGGGTTGTTGTTATTACCAATAAACTTTTGGGTTGTAGTTATTTTTATTTAGATTGTAAATTTAAAAAATATTTTAGAATATAGTGGGTATGGGAGATATCAAACAAGATTCCAGGATATCTGGTGATCTTCAATCACATAAGTTGAGGAGTAGCTCTCTTATTATCTAGAATATTAAGAAGCTCTCTTATTATCTAGAATATTAAGAATCTTATGATGTTGAATATTAAGAATGATAAAAATGAATAGATCAATCAAAAGATTCTGTATAATATTTGATCAATGGCGTTTAAGGGGCGAATTATCGATCTAAATTTGATATATTTGACCATACTACTGTTTGAATGTTTCTAATTGATCTCCTCAATCCTCAGAATTAATCCTGGTAGACCAACAAACCCCTTTGAATGACAGGTTATGAGGGTGGAGTTGTTCAAGATTATGAGAGAGCAACACGAAGACAATTTCGAAAGCTTCATATTCTAGAAAGTCGTTCCTGTTGTTGGGGACATTGCAGTGGATCATAATCTTGGAATTGATGAGGAGGCCACAAGAGAGCATCTCTCGGAAAATATGGACACCTTTGTTGATGACATGTTTGCTTAGTTCTAGTTATACGTAGGAAAAAGGCTCTGTTTGACGTAGGTGTTTGTCCTAGTTATACCTAGGAAAATGTGAAGATTCCTAGTTATAGGGAGTGTACGACAGATAGGAAAATGCTCAAGTTGTGGCCACAGTAGGAAAGGCCGGTGCGGTAAAACGACTTAGGCCAAGAAATTATTCCCAGCCAAACGCTATGCATTTGATGCCTCATGTTTTTTTGTACGTGCGTCATCTGCGATGCACAGGCTGCCAACTCTTGGATGTACGATAGCTCAAATTTGTATTTTTTTCGTTAAAGTATATAATGATATAGTTGTTAGAGTATGTAATTACGCCGTAAGGCGTTTCCATTTGAAATCAACTTTCCTCTTGGGTTACGTGTACATTTCTGAGCCTTTGATTTAAGTGTTAGACGATGAAACTAATTTCATCCATCCAATTGATGAGACCGGTATACGATGAGACCCGCAGATAGACGGTTGCTAGGCAGATGAAATGAAAAATTTGAATGGTTGTCATATATCCAGGTTGCATCTTAAACATGTTCTTCCATCCACGTTCCTGCGCAGGTGCTGCCATGACTTTTCCCTGGGCATGTTTCTCAATATTGCATTTGAGGGCGTCGTTCTGTTTCTGCATGCAAGACTTAAATTCGTCCAGTTTCAGCAGCTCTGTTTGCTGGAGGACGAGAAACAGTCCGAGATGGATATGGAGTGGATGATTGTCGTCTGTGAGATCGATGAAATGCCATATTTCGCTGGTTCCTTGCCTCGGCGTCTCAGTAGTCGGGGCTCATAGGGTAATCCGTTGAAGAACAAATGGGTCGGATCTCCCGTTGCGCTTTCATATTCATACATGGTTATGTACCTCGTATGGGCCGCGCTTTCCTTTCGGGGACGACGGTACTCGATTAGTTTTTCAGGGATTCGGCTTTCATCACGGGCAAGCAGGATGCCCTTTTTGTGCTCGATCACAAACTTCATCACGATCCTGTTCAGGTCGTCCACAGGGTCCCTGGTTGGGTATGGATATGTTGCATTGTCCGTTTAGATGGCCTCGTCCGTGCGCGAATCGCTGAAGTCGATGACGATGTCTGCAAGCTCAGAAGGACCCAGCAGGAATTTTTTCACAGTCACCGGCTTCGGTAAGTAGGCCGAGTCTGAGCCTACATGCATCATGGTGAGGCTATTGCTCAATGCGAATCTGTAGAACCGAGCGTTACTGGCATTCATGATCCTGAATCGGTATTTCCTTATCTTTATTTCATATTATCTATGACCACTCTGTCCAAAGTTAACAAGCACATTTTCATGAGAATTAAAAAAAAAAGATATATCCTTTCTTGTATGCACCATATCCTGAATGCCTTTTCCTGTTGATCATATTTGCTTCTCAAGTTTTATTTTCTTCAGCTTCTTAATCCCCTTCTCTCCAAAGTGTCAATACTGCTAGCCTGACTGCCATATCCTTTATGAGAATCTGTTGGGCTTTTGAAGTAGGCTACTGCACTTAGTACCCCATACATCTCAAGCTTATGTATACTTTCATATCAAAGAACTTCACTGCCTCTGGATCTGGTAATTTGATCTTTAGAACATTCACCTCCAGCTATGGGTGAATACCAAATTAACATTTCAGGAAAAGGCATGTACAACAAATGCTTGACCATGCAGTAACTTCATACAATTCATTTGCAGTCCATTACGATGTATGGATGCACTTGGGTCATTTAGCAGAGGTTTTCAGTTACTGTGTGACTTGTCTCTATAATTTATTTGGGACTTGTGTTCCACACTCATGTGCATGATGGTTTATTATGCAATCTTTGTTGGTTGCAGATTGGTAGAACAATCTAATTTATTTATTTATTAATTATTACATTCACATCCAGTTGACTCTAGGATACATTCTGGTCATTATATGAATAAAAGGGTAGTTTAATGACCCCTTAGACCGTGTTTTAGTGGAGCTCAAACACAGGTATCTCATTATTATTATAATATATGCTCAATATATTATTAATGTACTGTCGCTCTCACATTTGAATTCCTGGCAACGATTGAATCTTGGATTATGGCAGTCTTGTACTGATTAGGTAGGCGGGAGAACCATATGGCATACTATAAGATTAACAGGCATCTCCTTTTCAAAGCAGATAAACTGCTGAAATATAACCAATGGAGAAAATATGCCACTTCACATAGTCTAAAGATATTTTCAAGCTTTACTCCTTTGAAACTGATACAGTTTGGTAGGGCAGATCCAGGCAAAAATGCAGCCCCGGTGGATTCTGCTTAACACTCACTTGATCTCATCAATGGACCAATGCCCTGGTTATCTACCCATGCTTGAAGTGTTCATTCTTTGGTGGTTATTTCCCATTCTGCCAATCATTTTGGACAATCTCTTGTCACCTACTTTGCTCTAGATGTTAGTGCTCCTAACCAGTTCGGTAATTTTAGTCTTCAAGTACTTGTATATGGCCTGCTATTGAGATCTTACATGTAACAGAAGTTTTACTGTTTGACCATTGCTACATATTGTCATGAAAGTCAGGTCTGACAGTCATCATATTAGTTTGATTATTATTGCTAGCAATTCACTGAAGGTCATTTTTTGAGTGCATTGTTCATCCTAGCTACTGCCTCATTGATCACACACCTCGAGCTGCAGAATTAGAGATTTATCCATCTGCCCATTTCAGTATTTAGATTGTAAAAATATGTTTGCATTATCTGGTGATCTACATATCTTCCCAATACAGTTCAAGGGTTTTGGAATTTGTTTATATACTTCTGGCATCATGATAGATCGCAGTTGCTGGTTGACCACTTCGTTTTAATAGGCCCTTTGTACTGCTGTTTGATGTGACTATTATTCCTCTAGTCTCTTAGTACTTTGATTTTACACCCTCATCCAGGATTTTTTTTTTTTGGAAGTGCTTTACGAAACAATTCCCAAAGTTTGCTGCCCTGTTTAGAGCAGACTTCCTTCTGCCAAGGTGCTACGGGCCAGGTTCGTGAGGTAGCTATTCTGCCAAAATTGTGCAGGGCTTGCAGTTGGCTTCATCTCTTTGAAACTAATACTATTTGGGTGTTGTAGATCTGGTTGAAAATATAACGCTGGTTGATAGCATAGCACTCCCTTGATCCCATCAGGTACCATTCCCCGAGTTTTTGAGTGATCTTGATTTTTCACCATCATCTTGGAATGTGTTTTCTACAAGTGATTTGAGAAACATACCCCAAAAGGGGCTGCCCAGTCGAAGAGGTTGTATGCTACCAAAATGGCCTGGGCCTTGCATTGGGTTTTACTCCTTTGAAACTGATACAGTTTGGTGGGGCAGATCTAGGCAAAAATGCAGCCCACATCATCAAATGGCCATTACATCAAGTCCTGGAATGATGGCTTTGCAAATGAAAGCAGAGTAGTACTGCAATTATTTTTTCATGGACTAAAAGAAATGTATGCATACAATAAATATTGATATTTAAAAACAGTATGCAAGATCAGAATGAATGTAAGAATGAATGTAAGAACCAGCATGAAAAAGGTTTTGCAGCCCTGAATTTATGGAAAAGTCTTTTTGGAAGACTCACGTGATTTTGAAGCTTTCTAAGTCTACTCAGAATTCTTTTAGGCCCAAAACTTTCAATGTCAAACGACATCAACAAAAATGGAACCTTATCTCTCAGTTTGTACTGAGTCTTTAATTTCCTTATTAAACCCAGCCTTCGTTGTCCACCTTGAGGGTGACACATTTTGTAATTTGAATATTTAAATGTGTCACTCTTCCGTATATAAATTTCAGGTAAATTATGTGACAATACCATCATCATCTGATAAGGATTACCTTGGGTTGCTTGTGTTTGTGTCTAGGGTTGTTGTGCAGTTTCTATGTAGTTACATCACACTTCCACTTTATGCCCTTGTGACACAGGTCAGTCTACTCCATGTTCATTGAAAATACAATCAGTTTAGGTGTTTGACAGGATCGATTGAACTTGAGAAAATGATGGCTTATATAATTACAAAAAAGGAGAGTTACATCGTCCAAGTATTCACTTAGTATATGCACCAGGTTTATTTTGTACAGAAATAGATTAATCAAACCCTACATTGTGATATTGAATATCTTACTTATACTGATAAAATTAGAGATAAGGTGTCACCTGATAATGCATTAACACAGTGGTTTAATGACACCACTTTTGGTTTTTTTGTGGTTGATTTTGCCCAAAATATGAGTAGAAGTTGTTAAAACCATAGTTTCTGACTAGAAATACATGGGGTTCGGCAGCTTGAAGGTCCTAATCTCCTTGGTACTAGTGGTAATGCTTCTGAGGACAAAGGCAGTCCTTTGACAATAGCTCATATACAAAGGTTTCGAAGCTTCTATATTTTAAATGGCTAAACAAGATAGCTTCTATATCTTAAATGGCTAGGCAAGATTTGTTAGCCCTATGGATTTTAATTTATGAAACCATTTATACTTATGTTACCTGACTAATTGGCTCTCTTATGCACCAATGTTGTTGGATCATATGCCCATTTTGTATGGAATGTCTACTAAGTGGTTCCAGTTAATGGGGCATTGATTTGAGTGTTCAATATATTCTTATTCTTTATCAAAGTAATTTTTTTGCTCTATTTGCTTTCTTCAATTTATGCCTTACGGCGTTTCCTTTGCAACATCTGGTGCAAATGCTAGTATAATTAGTTGATAGGAATATATATATGATTTTTTTTTAAAGTTGGTAGATATTTTTATTTTTATTAAAATATAATCAAATTACATCTATATGTGAATAGTTAGGTGGCCTCAACTTGCCCATAGGGAAATCAAGTTTGTTGGCCACCTAACAATGTGATAAGCCATCTAGTAGAAATAAATAATTAGTCTTTCTATCCAAGCTATATAAGTTTGTATGTCTTTGCTTTGCCCAAATACTATTTGCCTATGAACATAAGAAACAACATTCTGGAAATTAAAATCTATCCACATATATAATAAAACAAAATTGAAACTAGCTAGCAAAATACTCCTCTCCCTCGGCAGACGCAAACTCTACTGGAGCCTAATCCTGAACATTGGATCCTAAAAGCACTGTCTGTGAGGGAAGGAAAGGGAGGTGATCTTCAATTCGTTGAAGGCGACCATCTTGTTTTTGTAGCTAAAACTGTAGTTTTTGGAAGTCTTGTTTATAGTTGGGGAAGTCATGCACAGTTGTTGCCATGCTCATAAAGATCTTCTCCAAGGCCTTTCCCAAGATACTCTTCATGGACCATTACAGGTACAAAGTCTTATTAAACTAGGTAGCACAACTACGGGTGTGCCTAGGATCCGTCACCATAGCCTGCCAATCCTTCACCTTAATGTCCATCGAGCCAACCCATTAGTTCAAGTTAAATTCCCATTCCTAAATTAACTCTCTGATTTCCTTGCTTGTCCCTTCACAATATGTTGTGGTCGCATTGTTTATGATGTTGGCAACCAATTTGCGGCCTCGCGTTTTTCCACCAGAGTAGATGGGTTTCTCTTCCTTCACAGTCACCCTAGTTCTCCTACCACGACCTCCAGCAGTCGTTGCTCGTGCCATTGCCACGAATTCATAGTGTACAGTGGAAAGGTGGGTAGGGAAAATTGCTTGTACAAGTGGTGGCCTGAACCTAGAATCTTTTTGCTTCCAGGTGACCCTACTACCTCGCACACTTGCCAAGGAAGAAGAACAAAACGGTGATTTCCAATACAAAATTCGAGGAACTTCCTCTCGTCTGTTCCCATGTATGCCATCCTTTCCACCCAACCCAAACAAAGACACAACTTCCAGAACCCAAAACCAGTTATCATAGCATTCAGAAGAAGAATTTAAGAGACCAAAGGGACTTACACCATAAGTGTTGTCCCTGTACCCAGACCATCGTAGACCTACAATTCTAACCCCGCAAAGACTTCCACAAAGGCAAAGGGCACGAGAATTGGATGGACAGATAGAGAAAGCCATAATACTCTAGGGCCAACAGACATACAAGGAGAAAAACTTTGACCCATCCCCAAGAGAGATAGTAAAACTAATCCCATAGGCGGTGTTGTTGAAAACCCATCCCCGAATCCCCATATTATCAAACCAAACCAGAAGAAGAAGGTTCCAGGGTCCAACCATGGAGGCACAAACCCCGTATAACCCCATTCGAGAAAGGAGAATTTCAAACCGAATAGACACAGTGACCATGTCGGTCAAAAGAACATACTAGATTAAGGATACATGCATTAACAACTTCCTAGAACCTTGATTTCTCACAACCTCAGGAAAATCGACACCATGCAGACTCAATTCCCATAACCAGATAAGTTGTTGCATCATTCCTCTGCATTCAACGTCGCCCTTACTCACTTCTTTACCCTGGACATAACACTTACCATCAACTCTCGCAGAGCACTTAACACAATTCCAAACCCAAGACACAATGTTGATACCACCTCCTGTGGGAGTATTAACCACTTACATGCATGGAGCCACCGCACCTATCGCCTTGAGCATGTAGAAGATGGTGGGTTTGTACCCCAAGGCCCTTTGCATTTAACTACCACGATGGGAGTGTTGTCAAACTCACACCCCAATCAGGAGATATATATGTGAAATTTAGGTGGAAGGAGGTTTGTTAACTTTTGAACACATGACCACGATTTATTCTTTAGAGAATATACTTCATCTTAGCATCTCATCTACGTTGGAGAGCAAGTGTTCTATGTATGCATCAATATTCTGTTAGGAAACATATGTAAGCATGAAGACTCGGTTGGTTAGGGTTGAAAGAAACAAGAAAGGGTTCTTGGTATTCTCAGAAAGTGTGCAAGCATCCCTTTGCTAGTGAGGAGCGGAAATGGAGCGGAAGGGATTTGAAGGCGGTTCCACGGGTATTTGTAGTTAATTAATTTCCATTCAGGGTTATTTATATTTTCAGTATTCTCTGCCCTTGATGTATTGTTATTTTGTTCGAAGGTGATTCCACACATATTTGTAGTTAATTAATTTCCGTTCAGGGTTATATATATTTTCAGTATTCTCTGCGCTTGACATATTGTTCTTTCGTTTGTAGGGTTCAAAACTATACACTGGGATTTGGGATACTATACAAGTAACAACCCTAATGGTATCGCTCCTCTATAGTCTCTGTAGACCAAAACATTGGTACTGTGACTAGGAAAATAAAATAAGAACATAAAATAACTGCAATTAGAAAATATATGAAAACACGAAATTAATGGTAAAACCTTGGGAGGGTAAAAAGAATGTTTTCTAAACATTATAACTCAACTAAAATTAATATGTATATGTGTGTGTATTAACTAGCTACTTATAACTATTTGGGTCTAAAATTCGTGTTTCCTTGAAAATGATACTCGACCCAATGATTTCTCCAAAACTATATTACAATATGTATTGCAATATATTTTTTTTCAGGACGAAAAAAGCCATATTGTATTATATAATAAATATAAAAAGTCACAAATATTACATTTGCATATAATTATGAGATATGTCCATATAGGTCTGTCAAGAGGAAAAAACACAACACTATCCTCCAGCTTTATAATGCCCACAACATTGGCATAGGAGAGACTGTTCTAATAAAGGCGATTTTACATAAGTTCACCATATGCATCATTTTATAAACAAAAAACATGGATAAAACCTAAAATGATGATAAAAAACAGGCATACCTGAGGATCCATTTTAATGAAATTAGAAAACTGGAAGAGAAAATTCCTGGATAGTGAAAATTTTCTCTTCAGAAGATACCTGCATAAACCAAAATCCCGGAGCCGAAAGAAGACCCTTTTTTGACAAAGAGTCTGCCTACTGATTTTGAGCCCTGTTAATGTGATGAATAGAGTTTCCCTCCATTCCATCCCAAAAAGCCCTGATCATGTCCAGCCATCCGACAAGGTGGGGCTTGAAAATGTTGATTTTCTTTTCCACAAAGTCCACCATTACCTTTGAATCTCCAAAAATCGAGACGGACTGAATATTTAGAAAGGAACAAAAAAATAACATTCCTGCAAGAGCCATCGCTTTTGCTTCGCTGTTGGAGCCCCTCCCGCCATTCCACTGGATGAAAAATTCACTGCTTTCATTTACAAGAATATAAACCCCACAACCACAGAATCCCAACTGTTCAACTCCATGAAAGAACGCCCTTGGGAAATATGTTATCGCCTGTGGATTGGCAAACCAGCTTCTTTTTTTATCATGAGCGTCTTTTTAGGGAGATTGTCATAAATGGATACAATATTGGAGAAAATATCCAGATAAGTGAATTTCGTGTCATTAAAAATAGAATTGTTCCTCCACTTCCAAATGCACCAGAGAATGATAATAAACAAAGGTCTCGAAATATCTTTTTGCTGACTCCACCAGAGAAACGCATCAATAATTGAAGAGTGAGACAAATGTTGAAAACCATACCAGTTCTCCAAAGATTGCCATGATTGCTGAGATATCTTGCAATTTAAAAATAAATGACCGTTTGTTTCCTCTGCTGACCTGCAAATTGTACAAAACCCAGGACCATGCTAACCCCGCTTCATCAAGTTTTCCCAGGTTAAATCTCTGTTGTGAAATGCCAACCAGGCAAAGTATATCATTTTCGATGGACATGCAGCTTTCCAAAAAATCACTGGAAAAATAGTATTGTGCGGGGCACCCTTCATCCCAATTAGATTCTGATAACCCAATTAGATTCTGATAAACATCTTTTACTCGAACAATATTCATCGCCTTTGAATTTTTCCAGATTATGCAATCAGATCCCGCCGTGCGGAAAATACTGCAATTTCTGAGGCATGTCCTTATGGGCTTCCATTGTTTAGCAATAGCATCCGGCATCTTCAGGGATTCTAACAAACAAAAAATACAAATTGCAATTTCAATGGTTACACAGAATCATATAACAAGAAGAAAATAACCTCGTATATAAAGTTTTCTCCTTAATATATATATATATATAATATAAAGGGAAGATAAACTATGCAGAAGTCCATCCACATCCCAGTTCAGAAATTTTTTACCAAGAGCTATAAAAATTATACACATCAAGTACAATTAGCCGTCGACACCACAAAATCGAAATCTTGGGTCACTCGACAATTGAACACTAAGTTATGACAACTGTATTTAAACACTACTAAAAAATTACTGAACGAATTGGAACCTTCTTAGTGTGGAATTGTTGTGTAACAAACACGAACCAAACTTAACACAGTAATAAAGAAAATATAAAACAAAAATCAAATAACCTAGGCATTAGTGTGGGCAGTTGCACTTGTGAGGTGGAAAGGTCGATTTGTCAGCCAATGGGAGTTCGACGTACTTCCTCACGTTCAAACAAACAAAAGCCCATAAGTGTGCACTGAACATTACTTGAAAGAAATACAAATTTATTAGACAAGATTAAGGTTGCAGACCATTGTGTCTTCTCCCGCTCCAGAATGTGTGGGAGAAAATAATTTTTTTCGTGAATATGCAGGCAAGGAGAGTCGGGAAAGCTTAGAACCCTCCAACAAAGGGGTTTGCGTCGAGAAAAGCCTTGGAGAAGAAAGCGCAACCAGGAAATGGTCCCAGAGCTTGGGCGCATGTCACGGGGGGTTTTGTGCGGCATGTTGGTGTGGGTGGTAGGGAGCAGCCACGAAGGGCTACACTGGGAAAAAGGAGTGGTATATAATGCGACTTTTTGAAAGCTTTTCTGATGGGTTTTTCCGGTCAAAATCCGCAAGCAATTTATTGGAATCTCAATTTTGATAGCTAGTTTCTGCACAATCAAAGCCTCCCAGAAGTTTTTAAGGGTGCTGAGTCCAAATATGCAGTTAAAAAACCATTTTAAATGCAACAAATCAAGATTTAACCTTAATTTCTTCCGCTGGATTCCGTCACCGGAATCTCCAAAAAATCGCATTATAGACAACTCCGGGGAAAAACCAGTAGAACAGACCACATAAATTCACGCATGGGAAGTTTAATGCAGAGTAGATGGGTGGGAGAAGTTGCATGCTGGCAGGGGTGATGGTGGATTGGGGTTTCGAATGGTTGGAGACCCCTTCATTGCAAACCTGGAAGCGTGAAATGATGAAAAAGGAAATGACGATAGTGAAATGGTTAAATGCCAACCCTAAACCTCTTCGGATGAATGACACTTGTTTGATATGCTTTGCAGAGATGGGTGGTGGTCAGGAAAACAATTGTCCACATATTGTGACATCGAATACAGGGTTGGTGTTTGTATTACAATTCTGGGGTCGGTGGATTTCCAGAAGTGTCGGTTTGGCGGTGGTGTTGTCGCCTTTCTAGAATCCTCCGTCGGGCTAGGGTTTGGCGCAACGTACCGTGGTTCTGTTTCGAGGGTTGGCGCTTGAAAATATCGAGCTGGGCGGAGGAATAAATGTTCGCAGTTTTGATAATAGATTTGCATGGTTTATGTTTTGACCTTAGTAATATCATGGTATATGCTGGCATCTTTCACAATATATTTAGATGGTGTATATGTTTTAGCCATGGTATTTTCATGTAAATATTTTTTTGGACTTAAATTTGCATCTGATAACATCACTAGATCATTCATTGCATACGAGAACATTGTTTGCCTTTCCAAATCGTTCATGAAAATTACATGTTTATAGGTTGCATCGATCCATCGTCAATTTTTTAGGTTTAGGTATTGCACATCTTTTCTTTCAAATTTAGATAAGTTTGATATTATAATCACTAAAATATATGGTAAGTTTGATATTATAATCACTAAAATATATCATTGAGTTGTTTTTTTCGGCGCAGGGTTTATAATAATTGTTTAACTCGAAAATATTTTTGTTTTAAATGAAAGTTCATATTTTGACAATTTTTAGCAAATAACATAATCTTCAAAGTATTGAATTATTCCTCAATTTAACATGATATCAAAGTTAAACAATTTCTAATAACACAACTTTTGGTGTTTTACTCATGATATGTTATGCCATGTCAATCTCTTGGTTATCGATGACTATTCATTAGGTTTATAATATGAACCAATTGGGTTTCTAAGATAAATTCTGTGTGTTATTAATCCCTTGTGTTTATTAATCACATTGTGGCAAATATTGTCTCCATATGAAAATCAATCATGGTCAACCATGGTCTAATGTCACATTGTGATAAGGATTGTCTTAATATGAAAATCAACCATGGTTAACAATGGTCAACCATGTTTACTTTAGGGTTTATAATATTTATCTTAATGTTTATATACCTTGTGTATATAATATTAATCCCTTTGGTTTAATATCAATCCCTTGGGTTTATTAATCTAAGGGTTCATATTCCCCTGGTATAATATTATTCATATGGTTATAAAATTAATCCTAGGGTTTAATATAAATCCATTGGTTTATAGTCATAGTCAACCATGTTCAACGATCATCAGATATGGTCAATCATGGCCAACCGTGGTTCAACGTCACATTGTGACAAAAATTGTCTCAATATGAAACTCAACCATGGTCAACCATGGTCAAACGTCACATTGTGATGAAGATTGTTTCAATATGAAAATCAATCATGGTTAATCATGGTCAATATGAAAATAAACCATGGTCAATTATGGTCCAACGTCTCATTGTGACAAATATTGTTTCAATTTGAAAATCAACCATGGTTAACCATCATCGACCATGGACAACCATGGTCGATCATAGCTAATTATGGTAAACCATGATCAACCATAGTCCAACGTCGCATTGTGACATAGATTGTTTCTCATTATGAAAATAAACCATGGTCAACTATCATGGGCAAATTGTGACGAAGATTGTCTCTTGATCCAACGTCACATTATGACAATCATGGTCATCCATGATCAACCATGGTCGAACATCACATTGTGACAAATATTGTCTCAATATGAAAATCAACCATTGTCCAACGTCACATGTGACAAATATTGTCTCAATATGAAAATCAATCATAGTCAACCATGGTCCAACATCGCATTGTGACAAAGATTGTATCAATATGAAAATCAACCATGTCCAACGATGGTCAACCATGTTTATTTTATGGTTTATAATATTTATCTTATTGTTTATATACCTTGGGTTTACAATATTAAACCCTTGGGTTTAATATTATTCCCTTGGGTTTTTTAGTATCAATCCCTTGGGTTTATGAAAATCAACCATGTTCAATTGTTGTCAACCATAGTCAAATGTTGCATTGTGACAAAGGTTGTCTCAATATGAAAATCAATCATGGTCAATATGAAAATCAACCATGGTCCAACGTCGCATTGTGACAAAGATTATCTCAATATGAAAACCAATCATTGTCAATCATCGACAACCATTGTTAATCATCGTCAACCATTGTCAAGCATGGTCCATCATTGTCAACCATGGTCAACCGTGGTCCAACGTCGAATTGTGACAAAAATTGTTTCGATACATAAATTAACCATGGTCAACCATGGTCAATTATGGTCAATGATCCTCAATAACCATGGTCACATTGTGACAAAGATGGCATGATGGCCCAACGTCACATTGTGACAACCATGGTCATCCATGGTGAACCATGGTCCAACGTCGCATTGTGACAAAGGTTGTCAATATGAAAATTAGCCATGGTCAACCATGGTCCACTGTCACATTTTGATAAATATTCTCTTAATATGAAAATTAATCATGCTCAACTATGGTCCAACGTCACATTGTGACAAAGATTGCATCACTATGAAAATCAACCATTCTTAACCATGGTTAATCATGGTCAACCATGGTCAATAATCGTGGTCACATTATGGCGAAGTTTGTCTCTTAGTCCAACGTCACACTATGACAACCATGGTCATCTATGGTGAAGCATGGTCAACCATAGTCCAACATCGCACTGTGACAAAGATTATCTCAATATTGAAATCGACCATGGTCAACCATGGTCCAATGTCGCATTGTGATAAGGATTATTTCAATGTGAAAATCAATCATGGTCAACCATGGTCCAATGTCACATTGTGACAAACATTATGTCAATATGAAAATCAACCATGGTAAATGATGGTCAACCATGCTTATTTTAGGGTTGACCATGGTCAATCATCGTAAACCATGGTCAACCATGGTCCAATGTTGCATTGTGATAGAGATTCTCTCATTTTGAAAATAAATCATGGTCAACCCTGGTCCAAAGTATATTTATCTAACGGGTTATATACCTTGGGTTTACAATATTAATCCTTTGGGTTTTTGGGTTTTTAGTATTAATCCATTGCATTTATTAGTGCCTTGGGTTTTGTTGACATGCTGAAATGTACCACCAACAATTAGGGTGTCTCCCTGCTGTGAAGTCCCAATTAGAGCTCACACCATTTGGGATAGGAGCCCCATCTGGTATGTGGGCCCGACTGCCACCATGAATGATTATGCTCTTGGTTATCAAATGAGGAGGTGTCCGAGTGGGGGGAATAACGAAATGTCCAAACAGTAAAAAAAATTAGTCCAAGATTGAAAAACTATGGAAAGAAGTACAAACAAGTCTCAACAAACATAAGAAGAGGTATGCCACGAGAGGGATCAGTGAGCCAAAACCCACTCAAACATACACAAACAATAACATGTCGGAATTTAATTTTAAAATAGTTCACAATAGATCACCGACATGGCCAGGAACAAGTAAACACAGATTCGAAAGCAAAACATACATGCATCCACTATGAATCAATCCATAACATATTTCGTATATGAAAGTGCACATACAAATATAATGAAGTATCATACAATCAATGCAACCACCATGAGTAAGCATGGGAATCAGTGTCGAATAGAGAGAGAATATTATTAATGATGTTGCAATTTCAAGTACATAACTAGCAGTTGGTCAAAATCCAACAATATAACATGGGCTATTCATATCATTGCCCAATGAAAAACCCTAGCCTCACTACAACTCCACTCTACTAGCTACCAAGAGCTGACTGGCTCTAGCTCTCAAGCATCAATCAACTCTCTAATCCTAGTATCCATTAGGAGAATTTTGAGGTCTAAAATGGGCCTCCTAAGAAAAATGTACAACCAAAATAAACTTTATAAGAACCAATAGGATTCAAGATGATTATGTCAAGCATGGGTGATGATTCACCATTTTTGGAGTAAACAAGTAAGAAGATTAAAAAATAATAAAACAATAAAACTAGTTGTTCAACTCGTATTTTCAACTTATCTCCCTAAGGTTTTACTCAAATTTCGAGTGGGAGTAATCGTTGGATGCAAAATTTAATTCATCATCCAAATAGTACCCATGTTGCATACTTTTGATGGACACTTCTACATGAAAAATGAGAAATACATGATAAAAAATGATTGCAATCACAATTTTCATGTATTTCTCATTTTTCGTGTAGCAAGTTCCATCGAAAGTATGCAACATGAGTACTCCTTAGATGAGGAATCAAATTACGCATCCAACGAGTGTTTCCGCTCAAAATTTGACTAAACTCATAGGGAGATGAGTTGAAGATACGAGTTGAAAAAAGTAGTTTTTTCTTTTTTCCCTCTAAAATTTGATGATGTAATATGATCTTATTTTATTATTTTCACTATTATTTTATAATTTCCTTAGGAGGCCCATTTTGGACCTCAAAACTCCGCTAATGAACACAAGTGCTAAAGTCCATTACAATGAGGCACAAGGGCACACTTATAGAGATGAGGTGACTATTCACCTATCGTGACTCTTGAGCTTCATCACTGCTCTCTAATGCCTACTACCTCGTACATGCTGAATGGATCTTAGAATAACTGTTGTGACTGTGATGAGAGCATTGACATGTTGATGTGAGGAGAATAGGGAAAATTTTAAGAAGCGTTAGGGTTCTTATTACCAATATTGTTGGAAACCAGGGATACTTGCATGAATTACTGGACTGCCTGTTATTATGCCTTGCTCGCATCCAATCATCTCCTATTGTTGTGTTCTTGATATTTCTAATAGGTTTTAGAAGTTTGAGTGGATTCAACTTCGTCCTCATTCAATCCCTGGTTGTGTAGCTTCGGCAGGAACCCTAGCTCCCTTCTTCTAGGTCACATTCTTGCTTTCCCCTATGATCTGCAAGCAAGCAAATTATGTTTTCCACATACGTATTGGAAGTTAAAGGATACTATCAGAAAGATTAAAAGAATGACTAGGATTGAAACACCAATTTGGACTCCTGTATAGTCCCTTTTATGGCACAATGTTGTTACGACATGTAGTCCATACAAGGTTATGTCAGGCCATAATTCTGAGATGAGTTCACAACTCACATTACATTATATGATGATACTGGCAGGTTCAAGGATACAACCACATTTTCCAACTTGGCTAGCACGGTGTCTTATCCAAGCTAGTACCACAGGTTGGATGCATGTCAACATTGTATGAGTGTAATGATTAAGATCTTCCAGAAAATCACATGAAGAATTATTGGTTGACGCTTTTCAAACCTCAATCTAGGTTCATCATCAGGACCACGATGAGGAGCAAGATCAACAGACTACTAAAATATATCTCAGAGAGGCAATGATCATTATCCAACGTTCAAAGGAACAATTAATAAGAAAGCACATTAAGGGATAGAAAATAATATATTCAATAGTTATTTTTTGACTTTTTATTTTAAATTAATTTATTTCATATTAATTTAATAATTTATTCCAAATAATTTATAAATTCTTCTAAATACATATTTATTATTATTTAATATAATTAAAAAAATTTACCATTCATTTTATAATTCATTCATAATTATAATAATTATAAGACCATCATATTTCTATTATTTTTTATTCTATAAATAAACTATATTAATTTTAATGATTAAAAATAATAATCTAAGAAAATAAGAAACCAATACAAATATTATTAATAAAAATATAATAATATATTAGTAATAATAATAATATCACCATTTACCTATATGTGATATGTTTGAATGAGGAACTTATTTTTTATTAATTGGTATTATACAATTCATATAAGTGTAAAAAAAAATCATTAATAAAATAAAATAAAAACAATACAATTAAAAGCCAAAGAACATGACACCACCAACCGATATAAAGGAAGGAAAGCAAGGGGTTAAGAACAAAGAGAAGGGACCCACGAACTGCTTAACTTCCATCCATCGTTCCTATTAAGAGTTGTATTCGTCTTTTCAATTTCAATGGCTTCTCTCAATTTTTGGTGATGCAAATGGTCAACCCTCGTGAGGACATTAGAATCCTCTAAGAAAATATGGTGCTTTGCTACTTTAGCATGTTTTTCTAGAGAAAAGGATTGGTCCTATAGTGCCTAAGGTCCACTACGTGCTCCTGAATCCTCTGTGAAATGGAACGCCTTGTCTCTCCAATGTAGGGTTTCCACAAGAACAAGAAATTAAATGAACACCTTTCATGCGTTCGGGATCAATAGGGTCTTTAATAGATCTTAAAGTGCTACAATTTTTTTTCAAAGGTCTAAAGGTGGAGCCAATCAATTTCTTCATCATAATCCTAGAAATCTTGTCAATTGCTCCTTGGATAAAGGGAAGCTGGACACTAGAGGCTATCTTAACTTCTTTCTTAGTTCTAGGTCCCCGACTAGCTTTTAAAAAGGCTCAAAAACCTTGGAACTTATTATAACCATTCTTCTTGAAGACATTTAAGAGATGGGTCTTCTCATCCATTAGATGTTATTCGTTAGAAACCTTTAAAGCCCTAGTAGCTAGAGTGTTGAGACCACCTAGTTTATGGGCTAGAAAATGATGAGATTTAGCATGAAGATACTGCTCACTGTAATTATTCTTACAAAATACCTGGTGGGAGAAAGAACCATCATCCTTTTTAGAGATAAGAACATCAAGGAAGGGTAAGCTACCATTAACCTCACATTCGATGGTAAATTTAATGGAATCAGATTGATTATTAAGATGCTCCAAAAAGGAAGCCAATTTATCCTGACCATGGGGCCATAAGTTGAAAGCATCATCTACAAATCTTTTCCAAAATTTTGGTTTAAAACAAGAAGAAGCTAAAGCTTTTGATTCAAAATCCTCCATAAAAAGGTTAGCAACTATAGGGGAAAGGGGAGAACCCATCGCAACCCCGCAAGTTTGCTCATAGAATTTGCCTTCAAAACTAAAGAAGGTTGAGGTAAGGCAAATCTCTACAAGCTTAGTTGTATCGAGATCTGTAATGTGATTGATGACATCCACAACCTCTTTAATATGGATGTTAGTGTAAAGAGAAACAATATCAAAACTAACCATAAAATCTTCAGGCTCAAACCTAACATCCTTCAACTCATTTAGAAAAGAGAAAGAGTCCTTAACAAAAGAACTAGACTTACCTACTAAAGGCTTAAGCTTCCGAGCCAAATACTTAGCAAGGAGATACATAGGCCCACTTATGGTATTGACAATGGTTCTAAGGGGGGGTGGGGGACCTTCCTTATGAATCTTCGAAAGCCCATAAATCCTAGGAGTGAGGGGTTTACTTTCTATAAGCTCGTGACTTAAGGAGCTTAGAGATCTATTAGACTTGATAGCTAATGCAACATCCTTGGAAACTTTTTTAATGGGGTTCTTCTTTAGCTTTCTATAGCTCCCACTATTCCATAGGTGATCTAACATCTTCTTCTTGTAATCATCTCTATCTAAAATCACCACCCCTCCTCCTTTATCAGCTTTAAGAGCAACAATATATGGGTTATTGTTTATAGATTTTAGGGCTTCAAATTCAGCTTTGTTAATATTGCTTTTAAGCGGCTTAGCATTCCTAAGAACTACATAACAATCCTGCCTAATGACATCCTTAATGGGATCAGGTAAATCCATGATGCCGGATTCAATGGAGCAGATGATCTCCTACCAAAATCTTTCTAGGGGCTAGAGCAAAATTCAGCCCTTTCTCAAGAAGGCTATAAACCAAAGGTTCAAGAGAGAACTGGGAAAAGTTAATAACCTTATTATTAAAAGAGCAAGCTAAATATTAATTATTATTATTATTATAAAAGGAAGAATTGTTATTATAAAAAGAAGATGATTTATTAGAATTATTAACATTCATAGAATCACCGTGGGATTTGAGTGTCTCTGTAATGATTATCAAGAAGTAATTACATTCCTCTTTCCTACAACTTCTTAAGCCAGGTTTCAATGTGTAGTTTGACCATCATGCCCAACATGAATTGGTATGTCATGAGCTATTCAAATCAACTAGTAAGATTTTAATCTCTCTAAACTCTCCCAAGTGCACCATTTATTCTGCTAACGGAGATCGCACTCGAGTTTTCTTAGAACTTGAGCTTGTCAATGTAAATTTAAAGGTTGGCATGGACCATGGTAGTTACCTCATATGAGCATATGCAAACCTGACAAAGCTCTTCTACACGGTTTCGTCTCAAGGGTTCCGCTCCCATTAAAAATGCTTTCGAATCCCATATCTCACATATGTTCAATCTTGATTAACTTCCCAATTTTCATAACCACAGTTCTCTAAGAAAGCGAATGCCCAACCCTCATGCCATAATTAGAACCGCTCACAAAATCTTCCAGGTATTTCTGCCTCGGAACATTGCTGTTACTGGACAAATCCCCAAACTATTTTATTTCAAATATGTTCATAAATGGCTAGAACTTCTCATGATAGCACGCTAACAATCACATTGCATTATTTTTTTATGTCGAAACTGTATATGTTTCTTGTCCTCTTTCCAATTGAAATAATGCCCTAAACATCGTTTGTCATCCCCCTTCTCAAACTCCATTGAAGTGCTCTTTCATGTTAGAAACACGCCAAAGTCAAATTAAAGAAAATGTATGAGAGCAGTGTTAAGCCACAGGTTGCACTCTAGCCATTTAGAGGGGGTCACGCACTCTAGCTACTCCTTTGAGGCCTCATAATGCAGCCCTGTGACTTGGGAGAGGACGTGGATTTCTGGAAGTCGCATAGTCGCAGTTTTATCCTGTAGTGAGAAAACGTGTAACGACCGGAGAACTGGGCGCTCCGCACGACGGAGGGCAGCCCGAACGATGGTGGAAACGACCAACCCACCCGACAGCCGTTTGAAGACTTGACACGAAACAAAGTGATGGGCGCATGAACACGGGTCGTTTGACACTCCGAACGAGTGGGTGAACGAACGGGTGGCTGACACGACGGGGAATGAACTAAAGTGTGGGCGCGCGGACAGCAAGTGGACCGAAAGGCACGATGGAGAACTCGACAGCGGACGACGGTAATTGCGGACGGCGGAGTTACATTCGAGCTAAGTAAGCGATCTACTGGACATGGGCTTATACGTCTCCTTGCGTGGGCGGCTTCGTGCACAAAGCCGACCCGCAAGGGACCACACACACGACAGTTCGAATTCCGGGCAAGTCGGCTGGGGCGCTACACGATTAAATTAAACATTATTTGGGGAGTCGGTTTGGAGGTCGACGCCCTTCCCTTAGGCGGTGGATCACATATAAGTAGAGGCGCATCGCAAGGGAGAAAGGCATCCAAGTTTCGGTTGATCATTCATTAGCCATTTGGTCTTTGGCAAATCGGCGAAGTAGCTCAGCGCACAACAGCAGTGCGACGATGTGAGGGGCAGAACTCGAGATAGGTCGAAGACAGTTCGGTTGGTGGCAGATCGAACGAACAGGTTGTGGGATCGGGTAGACTATACCCGCGGACAGCGACGGTAGTTCGGGACGAAGCAGGCAGTTACAGGTTGAACGAAGGCGCCACCCGAGCGCACGGAGGGTCGACGAAATAACGCAGTTCCTGCGGTAGTTGGAACAGGCCGAGGGTCTGAACGATTGGTTGGGCCGAACGAACGCCCGATTGTGGGCAGAGGTAAAACGACCGAAGGGTCGTGCAGGCCAATCTAGATTGTATGCCGGTTGTGATGCCCGACGAGGCATGCATGTATAAACTGTAATTGACATTGATAATTGTTAAAACAGTTTTGGGGCAACTCGGTTGGAGTTGGCGCCTGTCCATTTAAACATTGTGTTATCGTGTGGTTTATTATTGCTGTTTGGTTATATTGCTGAACGATGATGGTATAAGTTAAACAATTATAATTATTGTTGATTATACATTGGAATATCGGTTATAACAGTGAAGAGTTAACAGTGGGTAATAATATACATGCTTGACACGGTTTAATAAATAAATTGGTGTTGGAAGTCTTAGTGAAGGCGTAGTCTACTTTGCCCGAAACCCGGCAAAGGTGGTGCCGCACGGCCCCTGAACGAAAAAAATAGAGGCGGGGGCGTGACAGATGGTATCAGAGCCGGATTGGCCGGCGCGAGCTTGAAACAGCGAATCGGGAGGTTGCAGGTGTGTCACATCCGGGTGAACGTGAACAGAGTTGAACGGAAAGGTGACAGGTGCACAAAGGTAAAACGGAAGGCTGAACGAACGGACGAAGGTCGGATCGGGTAGCGCAGTGGCCGAACGACGGGTCGTGGATTCGGGTCAGCAGACCGGGTAGAAAAGGCGAGCGAAGGATCGAACGAACGATACACGGTTCGGGTCGGTTGAACGTTCGGGTGAAACAGTTGAACGAGGAATCAAACAGACGACACACAGTTCGGGTTGGTTGAGCGTTCGGGCAGACAGGTACGAGAGATGGCAATCCTAGCCACGGTTCATAAAGGACCGGTTGAACGTGCAGACTTGGGCAACCAGGTGGGAAAAGTTGAAGACAGATCCACAGGACCGGGGATGGATCGTTGGGTAATGGCAAGACAGGTTGGCAGCAAGGTCGATGACGACAAGGAGGCAACCGAAACACAAGAGCGTTTGAACGAATGGGGAACGAAGTGGGTTGAGTTGCAGGTCGAAGTCGTGCAGGTTCGGGGAAACTGCGCCAGACTAAAGGAAGAGTTGGCCGAACTTGGGAGACGATGCGAAGAAGCACTCAAGCTCAGCGATGAAGACTTAATGAAGTCAGACCTTCAAGGAATTTTTGTCGAAAGAACTTGGCTGCGTGAGGCGAAATCCGAGATGGAGGTCGAAATTGAACGAATCAATGAAGAGATAACGAGAAGGCTCGTTGGAAAGGAGATGATAACTGAACGGGAAAAGTTCGCAAGAACCGACAAGATGGGAGCTCGGGGCAGTGAAAACAGGCAGGCCGAGGACTCCAACAATTCGGTTGGCGAAACACCTCATGATCAAAACACGACAATGGAGGAGGTTGGAACAAAGCTAACCAAGCCAGAACCGGGTTCATCAGATAAACAAGAAGAGGTCGTAACGGGGAAGCGCATGAGATGCTGGCGTTGCGGAGGACCTCACATGAAGAAGAATTGTCCTTCCAGAGGGAGAGGACCAACCACAGAACAGAATGGTGTGTGGATAAGACCGAAGACCCGAGTGGGAGATCGGGAGCCACACCGGGAACAAGCAGAAGTTAAAGGACGGAATGAAGAGATGAGGGCAGGTCGCACAGATGTGGCGGCACGACATCGGCCCGATATACAGGAGAGGGTGAAAACATGGAGGGAGGCTCGGAGGAAGTTCTCCCGGCAGTTGAAAATAGACGAAGGTCCGAGTAGAAGAATAGAAGTGGTGAACGAGGGTGAGCCGCCAGACTCACCTCCTGCAGGGCTTGCTTAGATGAAACAGGGCCTGGGCTCACCGTTGGCTGCTCAAGGCAGTGAGCCCGTATGGTTATTGGGCAGGTTGGTCCTATAGGCAGCAGAAAAGTGGGGTTCCCCACAAGCCTGAGCCGGGGACCGAAACATAAAGTGTTCACTTAACACTTGCACAGAGGTCCACGCATGGTGACTTGGAGGTCCGAAGTATTGAGGAGCCTGGTCGATGTCTAATATCCGACTTGATGTAGTATGGGATACATACTCCCGAACAGTGCACAGGATCACAGAACGGGAGGGCGACTTGGTACGGAAGGCCGAAGAGGGTACGATGGTGTGGAGGTTGTCGGGACGACAACGGAATAAGGTGGGGGAGGATGTAACGACCGGAGAACTGGGCGCTCTGCACGACGGAGGGCGGCCCGAACGACGGTGGAAACAACCAACCCACCCGACAGCCGTTTGAAGACTTGACACGAAACAAAGCGATGGGCGCATGAACACGGGTCGTTTGACACTCCGAACGAGTGGGTGAACGAACGGGTGGCTGACACGACGGGGAATGAACTAAAGTGTGGGCGCGCGGACAGCAAGTGGACCGAAAGGCACGATGGAGAACTCGACAGCGGACGACGGTAATTGCGGACGGCGGAGTTACATTCGAGCTAAGTAAGCGATCTACTGGACATGGGCTTATACGTCTCCTTGCGTGGGCGGCTTCGTGCACAAAGCCGACCCGCAAGGGACCACACACACGACAGTTCGAATTCCGGGCAAGTCGGCTGGGGCGCTACACGATTAAATTAAACATTATTTGGGGAGTCGGTTTGGAGGCCGACGCCCTTCCCTTAGGCGGTGGATCACATATAAGTAGAGGCGCATCGCAAGGGAGAAAGGCATCCAAGTTTCGGTTGATCATTCATTAGCCATTCGGTCTTTGGCAAATCGGCGAAGTAGCTCAGCACACAACAGCAGTGCGACGATGTGAGGGGCAGAACTCGAGATAGGTCGAAGACAGTTCGGTTGGTGGCAGATCGAACGAACAGGTTGTGGGATCGGGTAGACTATACCTGCGGACAGCGACGGTAGTTCGGGACGAAGCAGGCAGTTACAGGTTGAACGAAGGCGCCACCCGAGCACACGGAGGGTCGACGAAATAACGCAGTTCCTGCGGTAGTTGGAACAGGCCGAGGGTCTGAATGATTGGTTGGGCCGTACGAACGCCCGATTGTGGGCAGAGGTAAAACGACCGAAGGGTCGTGCAGGCCAATCTAGATTGTATGCCGGTTGTGATGCCCGACGAGGCATGCATGTATAAACTGTAATTGACATTGATAATTGTTAAAACAGTTTTGGGGCAACTCGGTTGGAGTTGGCGCCCGTCCATTTAAACATTGTGTTATCGTGTGGTTTATTATTGCTGTTTGGTTATATTGCTGAACGATGATGGTATAAGTTAAACAATTATAATTATTGTTGATTATACATTGGAATATCGGTTATAACAGTGAAGAGTTAACAGTGGGTAATAATATACATGCTTGACACGGTTTAATAAATAAATTGGTGTTGGAAGTCTTAGTGAAGGCGTAGTCTACTTTGCCCGAAACCCGGCAAAGGTGGTGCCGCACGGCCCCTGAACGAAAAAAATAGAGGCGGGGGGTGACAAAACGTCACGAGCTTAAAGTGCGACTTTACAATCTAGAGAGGCAGAGATGAGGTCATGTAGTCACACAAGTCACATCAGCCATAGGCTTGCTCGAACAGTGACTCTACGACTTAGCGACCTTAGGGGAGGTCGCATAGTGCCAATCTTGGGCGGGTCGCACTCCTGCCCACCTTGCTGAGAGTCTGCCATGCGACTGACTTACTGGAAGGTGCGACTCACTAGACTTAGGACGACGTTGTCAGATGTTCAATGTAGCCTACTCACCTCACGGGTTGCATCCGCCTGTTTCACATAAATTTCCGTGATCTCCCTCACTGATAGACTTATCGCCCATCACAAGAGCATGGCCTGCGACTTCATTTTAGTCGTACCTGCAACTTTTCAGCATTGTTACAGAACCATTCGCTTCTCAATGTAGTCCCACTGACAAGACAATGGCTTCCACTTGTTGCTTATATATTTTCTTCATTGATGTAATAATATGGCGTATTATTCATTTGATGATCAAAGACTTTATCCCAACAGAACCTTCACCTTTTAACCTTCGCCCAAACATGATCTGCTCTTGATTCATGGGAAGTCGCGTCCTTTCCTAAAATCTACCAGAGTAGAATCACCCTCAAACTTCCACACCGGCCACTTCCCGCCTGGTAAATTGTTCACATGTTATATCAGATATGAGACTCCCAAGGGAGTTGGCACACACATCAGGTGCTACTCTGGACAGTCGATAGTTGAACCACTCTTCCATGTTCCCACATTCTCTAGCTCCTTCAACTCCAACTTTTGCTTTCTTCAAAACAACTTTCGGAAATTGTGAAATCCTTCATACTCCTCCAAACGATGTGCCCTTCGGCCCACCTAGTTGTCCGCAGAACCGAAATCGACATTTGATGGAAGTATGGTGCTTGCGTACACTATACCGAATGACCCTTCTCTGATCTGGTCCCCAACAACGAAGTTTGTCCTCTCTGCTTAAGAACAGAGTCCACTATTAGCTGCACAGGGGCTAAGATATAAACATTTATGGCACCTGTGAGCGCACCAGGGCGAGAATACATCTATGACATATAAGTTATTCATAAAGCATCATTTCGCCATGTATAACGTATGCGAAGGAATTGTATGATAGGATTTGGAAAAAAAAAATAAAAAAAATCTATTCCTCATACTCAACACCGTCGAATGCTGAGAACCGTGGACTTGTGTGTTTCACATAACATCAAAGACATGATGTTCGCCACAATGAATATATCCCTTCCTTGTAACATGATAGGGTTGGGTGTATTATCCATGGAATCAACCTTTAATCATAGTAATATTTGCATGAAGACCAACAACAATAGCCGCTATAATGTCCATACCACGGGTTCTCAACGAATCACAACTGCCGCAGTCTCAAAAGGAAGAGGGCTTGACTTCCTTTAGCGCATGGCTGTGTTTACAATGAGTTGTATGGGAAGAATATCAATTCCATTTGGAGTGAACATAACTGTCTTATTTCTTGTGCTCTCCATGTGTCAGTCCTCATCTTGTGTTGTGTGTATGTACTCGCCATTAATTCAAAACTGTGATTAAAATATAATTCCACACCTTTCAACGTGTTATGATTTCTTTAAATGAATGGTGTATTAAGAAACTTTAGATGCATGGCCTTATACACTACTCAGCGTATTTTGATGAGTTTTCTCCTACTTTCATTTTGCTTACAACATGATGGTTTATGTTTTAGTACAACTTGCGGTACTCAAGGAAAGATGGGTCGCAGCTTAGAAACATGACTTGGAGAAGTCGCGCAGTCGCATAACAAGCAGGTCACACCTCCAGGTTGTAATGCTGAAGCCCTAAGGTGCGACTTCGTGACCTCCAAATTCACCAAAGCAATGCGACTGGTGGAATCAGCATAATACAACTTGTAAGCGTGCCTTTTCCTACACGTCCTTCTCAGAGAGATCCCATCAATCATGCATGGCCTCTGATTTCCAGAATACAACGCCTGGTTTTAGGCAAATCCTATTTTCAACTCCACTGCATTATAAATGCAGTCTGACATGCAAGGGGAATATTAGCAGTAAGGCAACCCCTATTCCCCTTGCATGTCAGACTGCATTTATAATGCAGTGGAGTTGGAAATAGGATTTGCCCTGGTTTTATGTGATACGCGTCAACGCGCAGTGATCAGATGTCGCTAAAGCGTGGGTTTCGATTGCAACAATTTTGTAAGCAATTATTAGTTCCCTCGATGCTTCGATGTGTGGTCAGCGCTCTTCTCAAAACCTTATTTGAAAATAAGGTATCGTTTAAATGTCTACAACACTGTTAACGCTGCTTTGCAGTAACGTTGAAACCCATGCTTTCCCATATTATGGAACTACCTAGACGCTTTGTATATGGTGCTTCAATACACTTGTAATTAGAGTTGGCACCATCATTCATAACGTTGGTTGCATGATGATTTCCCCTCATCTTATGATTCTATGATGATCAAAAGGAGGCGATGTCCAATTTCAAAAGAGCAAGAACTTACAAGATAGTTCTCATACAAATACAATAAATGGGACTTTTAAATGAGTTTAAGGCATTGTTATCTAATGTTATGATTATTTGTAAATTAAAGAACCAGCCTTAAACATAAAAGAACAAAGGCCTTCGAAGACATAGTTTGATTAGCCTTAATTAAAGTAATTCTCACAATAATGGCAATATAGGATTTTAGGTGACTTTGCAAACCACACTAGGTTAAGTATTCAATGGCTTTTTTGAAAGGATAATCATGTCAAGTGGAATACAAAACTTTAGCAACCTAGTCTTTCACGTAGAGATTTCCTTTTGAAAACATTAAATGCTTGTGTACATGAATATGTCGAGGAATGACAATGTGCCCAAAGAGATTGACAATAAGATTAAAATTTGATGGGGTGCAAGGTAGATAAGACATGTTCGGAGAGGAGTATCAAGCCGATTGTGAATGAGTCCTTTAATGAAGGCCTTGATAGCTTAGGGTTATGGCAAGGTTTAAGCAAATGATAATTACCCTAATTCACTCACACTTAGACAGGCCAATATGTGGCATGATTAATAGAATAAAACACTTGTCAATATTTTGGGAATACACCCCATGAAACCTAGGACCTGCAAATAGAAAAGAAGATTCCAATTTGAAGGGGGTGGCGATGAAACCCTAACACTTTAAATGAAATGTTAAAATGCATAGGATGCGAGCAATATGAATTATGTACGCATACACTATAATAGGGTTTGCGGATAATCGAGGCCTCGGGGAAATGGACCAATTGGAGCATGATCACAACCTTCAAGGCTTGAGGCGAGTGGAGGGGGAGCCAAAATTTTGAATATGCCCAAAATTTTGGGTGTTGTTGTAGCGGCTACAACAATTAGTGAACCACTGGTAGAACCCAATGTATCCGCTAACATCCCTATAATAGCTTGAGTCTGAATAATGATGCAAGGGAATATTAAACAATCCTTATGTATATTTCTTGTGTTACCTTTACCATTTATAGATATGCCCTCCCTTGGTGTCTCGACTAGGTCTTGCTAGTCAATAAACACCCAATTAGAAGTTCACGCATGCCAGTGGTTGATGAGGATGCAAAGAATGATGAAGAGGGCTTACTGTATCTAGAATTTTTTTTTAAAATAAGTTTCTGTTGTTGCTCTATTGCCAGTAGGCCTGGGTAGTACCTTGACGGAGTCACTTCAAGGAATCACAGACATTGCTCTGCTTCTAGAGAGCTTGGTCAGTACCCCGACAGAGTCGTTGCATTACCTCTCTGTGCAGGAAGCCTTTCTCGATCCTTTTCCCTTTATTTAATTTCATTTTCTTTCATGTGTGCATTTTCACTTATTATCAGGCGTTCATTGTGCCAGGGCGGATGACGGATCTTGAATTATTTTACAAGAAAGAGAGGTTGTTTCTTGTTTAACAGAAACTAAAAGATATTCTCGTTTTGGTTTGCCCTCGTGCCAAGCTTCCACATTTCATATCCAATTAACAAGTGATCAATGAAAACAAGTCATTGAAACATTCAAGACCACGTTGCACACAAGGTTTAGGTTATGGGAAGGTCATTCAAATTGATTAGGGTTCCCTACAACCAACATGTTCATCATTTCCTTGCTAATGAGTTAAACTCGTAGGAAAGATGTCAAGGATGTAACTTTGGCAACTGGTTCTAAGAGAATCTACCTCTTGGAGTAACCGCTACACCACACACAATCATTAGGTCAAGGTTTTAATGCCAGGGCAAGGTGACCAGGGATGCTCCTCTAAGGTTTAAACACGTGTCAAGAAGTCAAAGTAATCCAATTAAGGTTTGAGCATGTGAAAACAAGTGTGAGAAAACTAGTCATCACATCAAAGGATGCAAGGTTGGGTCAACGACTAGTGTATGCCATGCAAGAAGACAAATGCATGATGTAATGCAATAGGTAGGGGCATGATGCACTGCAATGTTGTGTTATGTAAATGTGCGGAAGAAATCAGCCAATTGCGGATAAAAGGTCAATGCAATGCATGTGTACAGATTTCAATGCAAAAGTTGAATGCATGCTTAAATTCCAAATGGTATGCAACAACTAAGTTCCTATGATAGAGAAAACACAGCCATAGAAGTAGACTATAGAAAGCAAACTTTGATAAGCAAACCCTAATTAACTAGTTTAAACCCTACAACCTTAATTTAACCAGAGAGGAGGTCAGGTTATGTGAAATTAAACATCCAATGTAGCCAACAATGTAAACTTTGAAACAGGAACTATAAACTCAAAACAGGAACTATGGCCAAAAAACCTCGAAAAAAACATAAAAAATAGTGTTAAAAACAAAAAATGTTGATGCTGGAATAACACTTTTTTTTTTTTGGTAAATTTTCAGCATGTTTTAAAAATGGTGGTGAAAACCAATTTTTTGCGCAAAAATTGTCCAAAAAACACCCTCAGAATGAAAAGTGTTAACATTGGGAAAACACTCCCCTCATTTTTTTATTTTATTT
>APFE030408142.1:36078-51699 GCA_000404065.3 Pinus taeda
ATTTTTGTCTTTTTTATATATGTTTTTTAGACACAATTATTTCATATGGATTGAAAATTTAATTAACAATGTATAAGCATGTAGAATACCGAAAATGCAAAATATCGACCTTTTTCTTTAAATATGCAAAACAATAAAAAACTCACTACAAAAAAAATTAAAAATAAAAATAAAAACAAGAAAATATGAAGAAGAAAACCACTTCTAAAGTTATTAAATTTACAAAATAATTATTTATATTTCATACATTAAAAAAAAAAAGGTCATGGTGTAGAATTACCAATTTTTTAAATCAACATCAAAATCACTACCATTCTAAAACACAATATACATAAAAAAAAATTATAGGGCCAAAAACTATGCTCTAAAAAAAAATGTGTGTTCTGCATCACCCCTTTTCAAAATCGGGTCACTTTTTTGCTATCTCTACAAAACGGGTAACCGTATCAATTCCCGTTTCAAAGTTTACATTGTTAGTCAGCACAGTAGTTCCCGACCTTTAAAAAAAATATGCCAGTGATTAGAATTTGTAAAATGAATTGTGCAAAAAATGAAATGCTCGCCTGTGAGACATGCATAACAGCAAGAAAGCCATGTCTACTTATAGGGAGACGTACCACAGAAGACCATTTAAGGGAAACTGCAACCCAATCCTGGTAAACTTAATCACAAACTTTAAATTTATAATCATCCAACCATGACATACATTCATTCATGCTTAACCCTAAATATAATGTAAGTGAGGCAAGATGTTGTCAACTAGTAGAGAATTATGCCAGATAATATCCTTTAATCCAATCAACAACCCTATCATGATATGGAGGATGATCAAATTGATGACTCTGAAAAGAGGGGTTTTCGCCAGGTGTAAATGAGATATCTAAGGATTCGAACGCATAAACCCTAATTTCAGAAACGCTAGCTTGAAGTTGTCCATGGATTTCATTGAGGGCATGGGCACCTGACATAACCATCAACGGAAGTTGAAGTGCCTCACCACCTTGACAAATCTCTGAACCTTCAAACGACAAGCCATCAAATATAAGTAGTTTCACAAGATTGATAAGTGAATGCATATGGTCATCATTAGCTGTGACAAGACAACTATTAGTGAAAATATTGTTGATTAGATCAGATGTCTGAATATTAATAGATTGGAATTTCAACATATCATATTCTTTAGATTCCCAAGAATAAATTGAATCAATCGGAAGAGTCTCAGACAGAGGAGAGATTAGGCAATTGGCACCTTCCTAGATAGGGATTGTAATACATCCTCTGATTGTATACATTCACAAACTGTACTGGTTGGGCAATAGTAAAAAATATTTGAGACAATGGACAGAATACTCCCTTCAACAAATAACTTAGGGTATAGAGGTTGATGATGCATATTAGTTGATATGGGGTGGACATATGTGTTCAGAGAAACCTCACCTGAATCAGATGATTTCTGAGATCAGCTTGCATCTGACAAGGTGATGTTGAGAGGAGAGTGATGTGCATAAACCCTAATTTGACTTGGTTGAGGGGTCTCATCAGGAACATGAGAACCTAACATAACTATCAGCAGCAGTTGAAATGCCTCAACTTCCTGATGAGTCCCCAAACATTCGAAAGTTGAATCATCAAATTCTGGTGGCTTCGTAGGATCAACAGATTGGTATGAATGATAATCACTAGACGTGTGCGCGAATATGTTTTTGGTATAATGACAATCACCTAAGCCGCTAGTTTGATCAGATTGGGTATCTGGCACATAAGGCTCTTCTTGGATTAAGGGCAAAGAGGAATTAATAAGAGAACCATATTGAATTGGCCTAGATGTAAGGCCGCCTTCTCCACATGTTAAAGGTTGTGGATGAAAGAGATCAGGAATAGGAGATTCATCATTCTCATAATTCAATTGTGAAACATTACCCTCATGTTGATCATTGTAACCAACACCAGCAGGATAAAGTTCTGAATGGTTTGTAGGTACCACCAGTGTAGTAGACCCATGAAATAAATCAAGGTACAATGGATGGAAACGGTCGGATGAAGGGGCACCAATCGAACGAGGACTCACATCCTGCGCATTAGTGTCAACTAGAGGGAGAAATGGATTTGCATGCATGTCATGGTCCTTGGATTTGATAGGAAAATCGATTTCATGTGAGATAAGATCCATGCCATTGCTGATAGGTGAATGAAATCCAAGAAGAGTGAGACAAGTGTTCAATGGTTCCATCAACAAGAAGAGATGTTATATCAGCATAATTTTCAGATTCAAAATCAAAAGGATGTACGAGAGCTTCAGAGTCAAGACAATTTGATTCATTTCCCAAATATAACATCTGAACCATTTATGGCCAAAATATTATTATGTAAAAAATTAGGAGGAGGACAAGAAATCCCACAAGCAGTAATTTCCTCCTCGAAGGCTTAAGTTTGTTCCAGATTCAAAGAGATAGGCAAAACAAGATTAGGGGTAAAACCTAGATAACTCATAACTTGCAACTTATCATGATACTCACAAGAGTTGGGACTTGTTTCAGATTGAAGATGTTGCAGAGAAACGAAAACCAACCATTGCAAATTTTTACTCAAATACACTCAGTCGACATCTCTTTTGGGAAATTCAAAACAAAGATGGACAAATCTAACATCAAAATCCTCTAGAGATTCTTTAGGCTTCACTCTAAGCTCATTTATCCTTATTAACACATCTTGAAAATCGTACCTGTGAAACGCTTGTCGGAGCTTACCGATGAGTTGCTCAAATGAATGGATGGAAGCTGTAATCTTTGGCACCATCACTTGATGCGACCTTGGAGGGTGAGGGAGTAGAGCACACAAGAAAACTCTTCATTGTCGATATCATAAGATTCACAAAACTTAAGGAAATAAAAAATGTGCTCAGTTATGGATGTTCCATCCTCACCATCAAACTTTAACTGAGACAAGTGATAGAGATGCTCATCAGGGATGGAACATTGGCAAATGGATAAGCTAGAGAAGCACCCCGATAGCAAGATTTGGTACAAATCCATTTACAGATATGAGATTAAACCGCAGGCTCTAAGGTCTCAACTTGTCATCTGGCCCTCCTTCTAGTGCCAATTTGTTGACGCGCTGAAATGTATTGCCAACAACTAGGGGGTCTCCTCAGCGTGAAGTCCCAATTAAAACTCACACCATTTGGGATAGAAGCCCCATCCAGTATGTAGGTCGCGCTGCCACCATGAATGTTTCTACTCTTGGTTATCAAGTGAGGAGGTGTCAGAGTGGGGGTAAGAACAAAATGCTCAGATAGTAAAACAAAATCAGTCTAAGATTGACAAAGTGGGAAAGAGGTACAAACAAGTCTCAACAGAGATAAGAAGAGGTATGCCATGAGAGGGATCACTGAGCCAAAACCCAGCCAGACATACGCAAATAATAACATGTCATAAGCTAATTGCAAAATAGTTCACAATAAATCACCAACATGGCCAAGAACAAATAAACACATATTTGAAAGCAAAACATGCATGCAACCACTATGAATTAGTCCATAACATATTGTGTATATGAAAGTGCACATACAAATATAGGAAGTATCAGACAGTGAATACAACCGCCATGAATAAGCATGAGAATGAGTATTTAATTGAGAGAATCTTATTAATGTCATTGCAACTTCAAATACATAATTGACAATTAGTCAAAACCCAATATTAAGACATGAGTTGTTCATATCATTGCCCGATGCAAAACCCTAACCGCACTACAACTCCACTCTACTAACTACCCAAATCTCAATAGATCTAGCTCTCAAGCATTAATATGATTGCATATAAAATCAAGAACTGAGTAACGCTGAGAGTTGATTTCTAGGATACGGTTGTATATAAAGTCATTAATATATGAAGAACATTTATATCAAGTATTTGAAAAAACTATGTGAAATGTTATTTGATATCGTGCCTTCACACTAGAGGGAAACGACACCACCTTGAATGGGTACGTGACAAAAGGGAATTATATGTACTTTATTAATAAAAGAAGATGGAAATATAATTATTTTTTATTTCATAAGGATGTGTTGTATATTAAATAGCCCATGTCTTCAAAAATATAAAATGCTTTAGTGTAAAAAATTGTTATAATGATAATTTATTATTAATTTTAAGTTTAAACTATAATATTTTTAAAATAATATTTCTATAAATAAATATTTTATTTATTAATTTTTTTAAAGTAATAATTATAATAAATTATTTACAAATCCAACCTAATTTTTATATAATTTTTCATTAAATATAAGATATTAAATATATTATTATTATATTATTATTTTTTTTTTTATTAATTAATATACCAAATTAATTAGTAGTAAGTGTATCATCGCATCGTATCAAGTGTATCTCGATTTAATTTAAAACATAGGCGCAACACTTTTCTTACTCATTAATTTTATCCTTTTCCTAATAGTTAAATTAGGAATTTCCCGCTTGTGTGTCATGTTCCAAATTTATTAAACTGCGAATGTTTTGCTTGCATATCATGTTCCAAATTTATCTAGTCGAAGTTTTAGATGCTATTTTAAATATGGGTGGTCCAGAAATCAGCTAAACCCAGTTATATTTTACCAACCAAACTCTTCTTTTACCCACTTTAAAAAGAATAATGTTAAAAGTTAATGCTTGAACTTATTTTGATGGCAGAATTTGATTTCGAAATTTAATTGGCAACTACACAATAAAGTTTAGAAATTTATTCGGTATTGTCTAATCAGAATTTACAAGAACATAATTGTTTTACTATTATAAATTTAAATATATATACAAATAATAGTTTATAAAAAATTCAGTTAAGTGTTTACTTTGGTTTCATATATTAAATTTAACAATTTAGTTTCTTCAATTTATTAAATTTAATATTAAATTAAGATTATGTTAGGTGCAACCTTGTTGTCATGGTCATGGATATCTATTTTTTTGGACTTTCGTGTTGAATTCAAATTATACTATTTTCAGTCATTCAACTTACGAAACAATTTTGTTTTTTCAAAACACAGCTCGATACATGATCCACTTCCAACATATAGGTTGAACAACCTTTAATGTTTTGTACAACACTCAATCATTGTCTGGATGCCCAGAAAAACTGAAGGGATATATTTTTCAATCTATAATGTTGTCGTTCATGTTTGTTAACTTAAAATTTTATGTTTGCTAAATATTTTAACTTTAGTTCTCAAAAATTTATAACCAAAGTTGATATTCAAATTAGTAAATGTAAATAGTCACTAAAAGCTAGTCATATAGATTATAGATAAAATCACTGTTATTTTTTATAAAAAGTCTTTCACGTAAATCATATTGATGATTTTTTGGGTTCATAATATATTTTTTTTGGGTTTAATAATAATTTATATCATTTATCAAGGATAATGCTATTTTATATTATTTATATAGAACATTGTTATATTAGAGTATTATTTACATTTATGATTTATTTTAAAGTATATGCAATATATTGATTTAACGAGACTTTAGCATTTCCTATGAAGATAACATAGTAGCTAGTTTTTTCACCTTAGTTCAAATATAATTAAATAAAAGTAAAAACATTGAATTCTACTTAGTGTTAAGGTTTACTATGTGGTTAATTTAGCTTTTACTGATTGGTAAATTGAAGTATTTGTTAAATTGTAAATATCCATTGTTTGCACATATGAACAAATTTCTTGCTAATTTCATTTGTTGAAATATGAATTCATTCACCACCATAAGTGGATTATGATCTAAAACTAATTTTCATTGGCTATTCGATTGGATTCTTTATATGTGAGAAAATATGTGAATAACCCAAAACCCAAAAGCATTTGGCATGAGTGAAAGTTCACCCCCTTAAAAACTACAAGCATATGATGATGATGATGCACATGTTTTCTCATGTATTAAAAATAATGGTAATGTGTGCAACTCTTTCTATCTACTTTAACTATATTTAAATTAAGCGGAAGGGACTAGCTACCATGTATCCCTTGTTAAATTTCAATATTGGCTTTGAGCTACATCTATATAAGCAATTGCAATGAAAATTTTAATAAAATTTTACAAGGAATGGAGATCATATAGTCATAGACTACAAACTATATAACATGAGCAATTAGTACTATCTTTGTTTATTATTCTATACACATTTCTTCCTAAAATATGGACATGTCTACAAGCATCTTGTAGCATTAATAACTTTTTCACATAAACAACCACCGTTAATGAATAATAAGCACGAAAATAGACGAAATTGCTGAAATTTACTACATCTTTTGAGTGTCATCTAGTGATTAAGCACTTATAAATAGATTCCATAAACTCATTAACTAATCAAGAGATTTTGGACAACAAAGCCTTATTTTTTAGTGCCTTCACCAAGTTTTACTAGACCCACCAGACCACATATGACATGAGTATTTTGATTTGTTTTTATCATATATATATATATATATATATATGTGAAAAATGCAATTTGAGTAGTAAATATTTTCCTTATAGGAAAACAAATCTCCTAAAAATAGAAATTTCCTAGTGAGAAATCATAGGTTCAAAATGAGAATTTCTCCTTTATAAAATATTTCAATCTCTGCATTTCCTTTATAAAATATTTCAATCTCTGCATTAAGTAATATAATTTTATGAGGAACATGTCTAAATATTTCAATGAGTTAAGTATTAAAGAAAGAGAGCTCAATATGCGGGAGATATGTAGTTCTTTTTATTGTAAACATGAAATTGAAACATGAAATTGAAACATGAAATTAAAGAAAATAATAAAAACATTTTTTTTATGTGAGTTATAAATCAACTAACACAATCATATTAATAAAGTGGTAAATATATACCAATATGTATATCATTATTAAAAAGAAATCATGCTTACTAATATAAATCATCCCCTAAGATCATAAATTATGTTATTATAAAGATGAAACACATTTAAAAAAAATGTTATGATCTTAAAAAAATCACAGTTTTAATATTACAAACCAAAGTTCAAAAATACCTCAACTTAAAACATTTAGTTTATCTCAATCTCACCCACGAGCAACTAACATTGTTTCATCCTTCAATGAAAGAAAAAGGTGGTATTTGCACGAATTCACAAGGGGATCTTATTAGTGAGGATGTTTAATGTAAACCACATCTACCCTACAATTAAACAATGAATGAACTATTCCACCTATCCATTCGTATTTCATGATAGTTCCAACAAAAATTGTGTGAGGGATTATGCTTATTCTACGCACACAGTTTTATTTTAGTTGTGACATAGACAAATTTTCAAACACGTGACACAAACAGAGAAAAAACATTAGTTCTCGTCATTGCTCACATAAAGGCCTCATTTTTCACAGCATATTATTGCTTATATAAAGACCTAATTGTTGATATTTTTTCAAAGCATATTATTGCTTATATAAAGACCTAATTGTTGATATTTATAAAGCCACATTTGCCCAATGCTTTTTCTGAATTCTCGCGAATAATTTATTCAACCCATTAAAATTTACAAATTCAAAATTATGATAATTCTATACCCAAAAAAATTAATCCAATTCAGGATAACCCTATACCCTAAAAATTTGTGTTATGGTTAGACAAATCACCATTTCTTATGTCTTTTTCATATTCTGTGGATTCTTTCTGGTTATGGTAAATCATTCTAATCCATATTTCTCCTCCTCTACCACACAGGGATTGTGTTTCTGCAACATCTTTCAGGTGGTGTTCCTTAATAAAAATCACAAGGTTTGATCACTAGAGCCTCACCAACTTTGGGCAGTGAACTTGAGTATTGGATAAAAATTGAACACATACAATGAATTGAAATGATTCTTGTAACATATACAATGAATTGAAATTATTCCTATGACTACATTAACACCTTGCCAGGCCACGAAGACACAATCTAGAAATGGAAAATTGTATCGATTAGTTTTACAAACTCTTTATTTCCTCCATCCAATTGTGGAAATGCAAAAGAATATTATATGTTTATCCAATTTGGACCAACCAATTAATTATTATTTTTTAAAGAACCAAATTCCAAAATAGGCTTCTTGGCACAAATATTTCAATGCTCACTTTACGTGAAATAATTTTATATCAGCTTTATGTGTGTGTGAGAGAGAGAGTATTTTCAGTACGGTTTATCTTGAGTCATTGAGAGGAATAATTTTCATCCTCCCCACTCAGGTTCAATTCTCACAAGTGATATGTGCAACTCATATTGAATATATTGTTCTAATTGCTTCAAGCCAATATAATTTTACATAACTATATATATATAAAGAGAGGGGGGAGAAATTTCTTATTATCAACATCTTGGAGTCACCCAAATTTATTTATATGAAAAATCTAAAACCACTTGTAATTGATTAAGAATTTGTCTTTCTCGTCTGTAAGGAAACAAAGTAACAACCCAAGACTCAAAGGCATTTTGTAGTAGTAAAAGTATGCCCCTTTACAAACCACCAACATGTCATTTCATGTGACATATTTTTCCTTGAATAATGATGATGAGCTAACCTACCTTTGCATATAGAAGCCAATGATGGTTATCCTCATTATCAACTGACAACTATTTTATGATAGGATTTTACACCTTCAGAGAAAAAATAAAAGATCAAATAGTTATATGTAAGGAAATAAATTTTATATTGTCTACATCATTTTTTAAGAGAATACCAAATAATTAGAGCTAGGGATAATGTGGAAAGACTTTAAACATAGACTTAGTCTAGTTAAATTAATATGGTCCCTTTTGGTTTGCATCATGAGCTAGCTACCCCTTTGACTAAATTATTAACCATTTGTTTTTAACCTACATTATTTATCCTTAGTAGATCCTCCTAAACCGTTTATCCTCAATTCCTAATATATAAATTCAACCTCTCCTTTATTTTGTGAGCATGCTACACAAAGTAGGAGAAAGTGTTACTCAATCTCTACCTCCTAATTTTCAAATACTTAGCATAATATTTCATTCCATGCATTCTTGGGTTATTTAAATTTTCATGTTTTAGATCTCAACCTCGGTGAGTTGGTTCTTAGTTATGCCCTTTAGGATTTTCACAACACGAGATGTCAAACATTCAATAGTTTTGAACTGTACTTTTCTCATGTTCATTGAAGATACTAATGTTGTGTTGCCACTTTAATTTGGCATGTTTTCTATGTTTTACCTTATTGTAGCATCCTTATGTATGTTTGTTTATCATTTTTTTTATGATGGATAACTTTTCTTCTTCTATATCCCACTCTTCAAACCAGTCTATGCACTATCAAATCCATATTTTCTTCCTATTTTTAGTTCATCGTGGTTGATTTTAATGGAAACCATGTTGATGTTTGTGACTAATTGGAATTAGGTCAATATTTATAACCAAAATTTCTATCTATACATGAAATACCCTAATTTTGACCCTTGGAAGCTATTAGATCATATTGTATGTATAATTTGTAAATATATAGTTATTATGATGGGTGTTGAGCCATGGGACGTAGTAATGTAATTGTTGTAACTTTGTTTGAGTTCCTAATGTGAAGCTCAAGGCCAACACTCAACTAGATCATTGTTAGACATATAGATGTTGTAAATTTATGTGTTATGGATTGTCTGATAGAGTACTACATTGGACTCTATGATATATAAAAAGATAATACTAGAATCTAATACATAATTCTTCAAGATGGTTATTGAGAGCATAGGAGCATATAAATCTACAAGTGGGAGAGATGAAGGGGGACCCATGGGGAAGGAATCCTTTCTTGTAAGTGTCACCTCAAATACACATCTTTTATAATGAAGTTCACTATCACCTTTGACTTAGAAATCCAAAGATAAATGCATGCACAGGTTGGTGAAGGAAAGTGTTGTAGCTCTCAGAGACAACCTTGGATTGCTTACAAGACCAGTTCCTGGGCACATCTATTATTTGTGTATCTCATATGATTTTCTAGAAATGGAGACATCACATATAGTATATAAACATATATAATGGGTTGGTTCATTCACCTAAAGGAGTAAGACACGAATTTCTAAGTACTTCTTCTCATATACAAATCTTAGAAATATGCATAAAACAGTGGAGACCGAGTAGTCCAAGGACTTATAGTTTAATAATATTTTGTATAGCAATCATAGAGGATAAGGAGAAGGATTAACTCATCATATGGAGCTTAAAGCATCAAGAATTCTATGCTTTAACACATAGAGCTTGCAACTTTGAGAATTCATATACTTATCTGAGTTAGAAGTAGATATAATGGGTAGAAGAGAGGCTGGGTACTCTGATTCATGGAGAGAAACCTTTAAAGACATAATTTCAATAATCCATACATGCACTAGCATTAACAATGTCGATACAAATGAATATGTGAGGAACTTACAGGCACATGCATAACATTTTGATAGCAAGGAATCTATGAGGAAGTCTTGAAATATTTCTAACAGTTGTGATTGCATGAAATCAAAGAAGAAACATGAACATAATGGGTTTTAACAGAGGGATAACACACTGTAATACTTGAAGGGGGAATCACCACAATTTCTTCATATTATGAAAGATCTATATCCTGAAGTTATATTGTCTGAAAATTACATGTAGAGTTTTCTTTAGAATTTCTGAACCTCTGTGAAGTCTTGCTTCCTCCTATTTATTCTGGAGAGGGGCGCATGGACATTCATTACAAAAAAAATATCTTCGGTCAAGTCTCATTTGTCAAGCTGACTAGCTGTCTCGGCTAGGATGGATTTGTGGCCCAAAAATATTACGGAATTAATGACCACATTGAAGGAAGGCATGTTACATCACAAAAATAAGTAAACAACCACACAAAAAAGTAAATGAAAAGTCTATGTGCCCATCCCTTGATCGCTTCTGCCTCAGGCTGTAATTTGCTCACGGTATGGCCTCCTGTACTGCTCAACTAACCCCGTTGCTTCTGCCTTTACTGCTTGAATTCCTCGTTCTGTGGAGTATAGAGTGGGTCAACTGTAAATACATGTTTCGGCGGTCCTTCGTTGTGTAGAGGAGTGAGGCTCCATGATGAGCCATTAAATCTTATTGAGCCCCCCATACTGTCTTCAACACTCTGCATCATACTTACTTTAATGCCACAACTGTCGACCCATCTGCCTTAAGAGCCATGTACCATGCTATTGGGGTTGGAAGGCAGGGAGACTTTTACTCTTGAAAGCATTGCAAAATGGCGGATTCTGATGCTCCTTGGCCCCCTTTGGTTTAGCCCCTTTATGCTTTTCTTATCATATGGCTGGGGGCTATAACTAGGGGCTTAGCCCTGGTGCGTTAAGTCCTTTGGGCTCCTGTCTGGGGGGCCTTTTTCCTTTGTTATACAAAATACTGCATCCTGGTGCTTGATATGTTTTACCATTTGGCATATTCCTTTCTAACTTGCAATCACCGATCAACGGGATCGGGCCCACCAAAGATATCACAATTGCAACCCTGGAGAGGAGGACATTTTACCTTATTTCTCAGTGCTAGCTGATTGTCTGGACGCAGGAGCTTTATAGGCCCGATCACATAATATATCGCGTCTGGAAGGATCCCCTCTTATCGCAATTGCAAGCCGGGAGAGACTGGGGTGGAGAAGCGCTTTAACATGTGCGACCGTCGAACGGTGATCTGCGGGAGTGATGTCATCACTGCCATGTGTCACCTTGTGATTGGTGACATGTGTCACTTGGAAATGCCCCCATAGGACCCCTTAACATGTTGAATTTGAATGCCATGTGTCCTCTATACTACCACGTCATTAATGATGTTAGTTTCCATGTCAGCCATAAGGACCAATCATATTGCGCCACGTGGCCCCCTAGAGGAGAGAGAAAATGGCCTGCTCGGCCTTGGTTTTTCTGTGAATTATTTTGTTAAAAAGAATCATACCCTCCCCTGTGATTTAACACTGTATCGCAAATCGGTGATACCGCAAGGTTTTTAAAGTTAGAACCCTGTCGTTACAGCGATTGTCGATATGCAGGATTTACTGTGAAGTTGTGGGATGCGAGATCGCAACACTACAAGACTGCGGGATGCGAGACTGCAGGAATGCGACATGGCCGATATGCGAGACAGCGGGAATGCGGCATGACCGATATGTGGGACAGCGGGAATGCGGCATGGCCGATATGCGGGACTGTGGGAATGCGGCATGGCCGATATGCGGGACTGCGGGATTTCCCACCACGAATCACCAATAAGTCATTCCGCCATGTGGAATGGGGAGAGAAGAAGGCTCGTCAGCCCCTGTTTCGCATATATTTCCTGTGTAAAATGATTTTGGCCTTCCTCGACGATTTTACACTATATCGCAGAATTGCAATCTTGCAAGGTTTTTAAGTGGTACCCCCACAAATCGCTGATAAGCCTATATTGCGGGATTGCGGGGCTGCCAATATGTGGGATGCAGGACTGCGATATCGGCGTTCAACACCATGAACCACTGATAAACTGTGAGCCTGTGCCCGGGACCCCATCAATAGCTGATTTGCAATGAGATTAGCTCTTGGACCTCCTACTTATGATTTTCTTTAAGTCTTTTCTCTTTGTCTTGTGGCTATCCATGGGTAACTTCAATAGGTCATATCTTATGATCCAGAAGTCCATTTTCGGACTTCCATATACCGTTGGAAAGCCCTTTCTGAGCACTATGCAATGAAAAGGATATGATTAAGCCCTGAGAGCTTCCGTGGCCTAAGAAGTGACTTCAAACTTCACTACCCTTGGACAACCTTGACCAACTGAAACCCACAATGCAATAAGTGACAACAAAAAGCTTATCTCACACAAAAAAACATGAAATGTATACTTTATAAAGAAAAACATCATGATTTAAATAAATAAATAAAAATAAAAATAAAAATAAAATCATTTCAATATCTTTCTTCATGGCATTTCGCCTTCCTTATTTTCTCAATTCCATAGTACAACCTAATAGATATCTATATATAAATAATAAAACAAACAAACAATATTATATAGTACTTTAATAAAACATCTTATAATATAAATAAAATAAATTATATATATATATATAATATATATATTATATATATATAATATATATATTAATATATATAATATATATATATTATATATATATAACAAATAAACTACCTTATAATATAATAAAATAATAAATTACATCATAACTTTTATATATTTACACCGTAAGGCGTTTCTTTTGAAATGAATGCCCTTAGGTGCCACTCTATATTGATATAGAGTGTCGGATGCAGTGTTAGATGATTGGAAAAATATTGACCATTGGATCTACGTTAATTATGAACGAATGCTTGTGTCAGTTATCAACCAACTGATTAGCCTGAATGAATGCTTGGGTCAGTTATGCTTGTGTCAGTTATCAACCAACTGATTAGCTTGTGTTTAACCGTTATCAACTAACTTTGTGCCTTTTCAACTTTTTCAGGAAGAGGCTAGCCATGCTTGGAATCGACCGATTGAGCTCTCGCAAGACTTGTTGTTTGGCACCGGTTTTTGTAAGGCTGAGTAGGGATCATTGGAGGTGTAGATAGCAAACAAAACCTTTACACTCTCCCATCGTTTCTGACCATTCTGTGGGTTGCTTAGTCGATGTTTGTTCTGTCGGCGAAAGAGAGTGGAGACATAGACATGTCTGGGGTCGAAATCGTCCAACTACTCCAGAGTCTGCAGAGTGCCTTTCCCTATGATCATGATTTCATGTCACAGGTATTGAGTTTTCCTGGCGTTAGTAACGTTGGCAACATAACCCACCTAGACTTGCAGCTCTAGGACTGGCGAGAGAGTGATTTCAAAAGAAAAAGCTCTGATTCTCTGGTCAAGCTGGAGGAGCTGGAACTTGAAACCTCCAATTCCAAGCGTTGTTGCCTGGAGGCCGCCCTCGATGACTTGAAGGCTGTTGCTGGGTTCAATGCATGGAATTTCAAAGCTCTTTGTTTGCTAGGGACGTGTTATGAGAAGAAAGGGATGCTTTTCGATGTCCAGAAAGCATTCTAAGAAGCGTTGGTTAGGGACATGTTATGAGAAGAAAGGGATGCTCTTCAATGCCCGGAAAGCATTCCAAGAAGCATTGGAGGTAAATCTGTCCTCGGAGGAGGCGAAAGAAAGCCTCGATCGCATGTCTTGATTAGGAATTCTAGCAGCATTGGATCGCCTGTTTTGATTAAGAAATCTAGCGGCATCTGTGAGATCGTATGCTATATTTATTTTTGTATGAGATGCCTTGGATGAAGAATAATCTCATGAGCATAGTGAAGAGATTTTTGTGTTTAAAAATGATTGGCAATGTAGTAGGGTGCTCCTGGTAGGAAACCAAAGAAAAACAAAAGAAAATGTGACCCATTTACATAATCAAAACACCATATTCTTGCATGTGACGGTGGAGAAGATTCTATATTGGGAATGTGTTAAAAACCTGGCTGATTTCTTTGGGAAGCAAAATGCAGAAGGTATATATAACATACTGATTTTAGTACTGAATTAGGATTCAAAATGTGAAAGTCAGGGATATGTGTGGACTGGTCTTTCAAAGTCCAACAATACTTGCATCATTATAAAACAATAGTTAATGCGATTTTTTTGAATCCAGAGTGCAAAATGTGAAAATCTTTGATTAGTCCTATTTTACTTGTGTTATTTTTTTGAAGTTTTTTTTTTTTTTTTAATAAATTTTTTGGAATCATATTGAAAACTTTTTTCAATCTTAGTGTTTTAAGAGTTTTTTTAAATTCTAAATCCGTGAAAGTTTTTCAGGATGAATCAATATATTTACTTAAAAACCAATTTTAAATAACAAAAAATAAAATTTCACCAAAAAATCTGAAACACTCCATAAATCTGAAATAATTTTGCATCAGAAACCATAAATATGTAAATGAATTTTTTCTATGACCAGGAAATTTCAGAATGAATCAATATATTTACTCAAAAACCACTTTCAAATAACAGAAAATAAAATTTCACCAAAAAAACTCTAAAACACTCCATAAGTCTGAAATAATTTTGCATCATAAACCATAAATCTTTAAATGAATTTATTTTTTCTCTCACTAGGAGAAGTGAAATCGATATCTATAAATGAATTTATTTTTTCTCTTCACCATGACAGGAGGTTATGATTCTCATTATATTGGGTAAATTGTATATTTTTTTTTGTCATTTTATTGATTATGGTAAGAAATAGATATAATGCTAAAAATTATTTGAAAATGGTAGGTGGTATAGGGATTTACATGAAGATTTAACATGAGAATTTTATGAGATTGGTAAAATTGGAGGAAAATTTTGATAGTGATGATTGCAAGTTGACCATTTTAACACAGAGATTAGCCAACATCACCTTTTTCTCATATGAAAGTAGTGACTAGCAAGCCCAATAGTTGTTATGACTAACTTGTTTTTTGCTTGTAGCACTAGTAGTCTTTTTCTTCTTCTCATGTGGATGTATGTCAAGCTCAACCAACCTCTTTTTATATGTCAAGTTGGTTCAAGATATTTTAGCTAGACAAGTTCTTAGCAACCTCAATACTTTGAATTGATGTTATTAGTTCCCGTTTTATTTGAAT
>APFE030408142.1:53835-85317 GCA_000404065.3 Pinus taeda
GCTTATGTTTTTGTGTTATAATCATAATTATATAAATAATTTTAGGTTAGAAAAGTGATTCGTCATTCAATAACATCACACATGGAGAATCATTATATCATCACGAGTCATAGTTATATTCATTTTTAATGTAACTCTTAGTTGAGGAAATGATTAAACTCAATTTTTTGGGGGTAAATTTAATGAATTTTATATATTAAGCTTCTCGAATTTTATGGTTTTGAATCCTTTAAATGCTATTACATTTGACTCTTTCTAATTGAATACATTTGAATGTTTCTAATTGAATATACATAATTATTGAATCATAATGCAATTTGGTAACTCAATTGATCCATATCAGTGAACAAAAAGAAATATTTTCCTTTATTTGGTATAAACCAATTCAAATATAGTTAACAAATTTATTGTTTTCATGATTTTTGGAAGATCAAATCCTAATAATGATTTTTGGTTAATAATGATTTTTGGATGGTTGATATCGTCAATTAAAAGGACTTTGACATCCTACTCTAGGCTCATAGTCCTCTCTACAATTCAAAGACCAAATGTGTTGAGGCTTCATTATTCAAATTTACCATAACTGTTGTAGAGTATGGTAATTTGATATTTTCAATTGGGGGAACAATGTCAATAGATTTAAATGAAACTGAAGGGGGTTATATCAATTGCAAGAAAACTTGAATCCAAAATAACGTTGGCATATACAAATAGGGTATAGATATATTCCAACCATTCAAGCAGGCTAATACTTCAAACATAAGTTTCGCCAGTGCAAATACATATGGATGTTTAACCAAAATACCAAATCAAAGATCATACTCCTGTCATGTGAATGATGCAATTCCTTAAACCCTCTCTTTAACAAAGATCCAAAATTCCACTTAAACTGCAATTCTTTAAACCCCCTCTTTAACAAAGATCATACTCCTGTCATGTGAATGATGCAATTCCTTAAACCCCTTATTTAACAAAGATCCAAAATTCCACTTAGACCCTTTGGCAACATCTAGTGACAATTTCAGTGTCATCATGGAAGAGTAATAGTTTAATGCTACTCTTTCCTACTTCTTTAACAAAGATCCAAAATTCCACTTAGACCCTTTCGCAACATCTGGTGACAATTTCAATGTCATCATGGAAGAGTAATAATTTAATGTTACTCTTTCCTACACAATTGCCTTACGGCGTTTCCTTTACAACATCTGGTACAAATGCTAGTTATAACCCAACATCAAAATAATATAGATTCATAGCCATCCATTTTAAATAGTGTGATGCATGCCTAACCTTATCAGTGCATCAATGATGCTTTGATAATAAGTATATTTCAGAATCAAAGGTGTGTAGATCCATTAGTGTCAATGTGGTTTCAACCTATTATACTGCTTACCATTAAACTATTGTCTTAAGAAATGAACAGAGTGTTATGGGGGTGAAAATGACGCATACAATTCATCATATAAAAGTAGTAATAACACACATCATGTTTTATATATATATATATGATTTGGATATTTATAAAGTCATATATGAAATATCAAAAAAGCACTTTATTGGGAGCGTGGCTGACTTATAGTATCTGAAAAACATGTATCTGTTAATGGTACAATTTTTTTAATATACATGAAAAACACTTTGTGCCTTTACAGTTATCAAACCATGGATTTGATGTATCAAATTTATTATGGATTCGTAAAGATACTGAGACCATGAATACCTTTAAAACAATTTTGAACGCTGCCGTTGATCACTCGCAGTCACTGCAAAATTTTTGCAGCAGCCATATTACTGTCAATTTTTTCATCAATACAACTTTAGTTCACAAACGGGAATTAAATTGGGCCGCCCTGGCAGGGATGAAAGCTAAACAATAACATGAGGTGCCCGGCTTGCTGATAGCTCCGCTGATTTCGTCGGACGCTTGTTGAGGTTGGCGTGGGGATGTTTTCTCTGTACTTGGGAGGCTGGGACTTCAATCTGAGCTTGTTGGACCGTCTGCTGGCAGAGCCGCGTCGCAATTTCGTCGTCCGCTACAACGAGCTCAAAGGTAGGCGGCCAATGGGCACACGCGATCCAATGCCGTGGGAGACTGTTCACTTATGTTCACGCGTGAAAGGGCTCACTGTCATTCATGCGGTGTGATCGAAAACGATGACAACGGTGATCGAAAAAGCTGACAACCAGAATTTATTTTTGCAGTAGTCTATAACGCGACTTTTTGAAAGCCTTTCCGCCAGATTTTTCCGGTCAAAATCCGGCAGCAATTCATTGGAATCCCATATTTGATAGCTAGTTTCTGCACAATCAATGGCTCCCAGGAGTTTTTCAGGGCGCTGAATCCAAATATGCAGTTAAAAAACCATTTTAACTACTTAAAAATCAAGATTTAACCTCATTTCTTCCGTCGGATTCCGTCACCGGAATCTCCAAAAAGTTGCATCATAGACAACTCCTTTATTTTTGGAGTGACAAAAATGTGAGAATTATGTAAAAAAAAAAAAGTTGGGGTGCCCAAAATCTTGAAGTTTGACAACTATAATTTGGTTTTACAAAAATATTGGTTGGATTTTATCAAAATCTTGCCGGAATTTCCATAATTTTCTGGGCAATTTTGAACGCTGGATGGACTATGGCAAGTGAGAAGAATACACCTTGTTCGAGAGATTCTTCAAATATATATTATTTTAATTCCAAATCTACCCTAGGGTCAAAATCTCTTGACATGCGAATCTTTTAGAGTGAAAAGAAATTCTATTGGTCTTGGCTCGATAGATTTGAAGTTAAGATGGATAGATTTGAAGTTAAGATGGATCTAGGCTAGTGGTTTATTTGAAGGTTTGACGCTTGTCCAAATTTCTCCAACTAAGTTATAAAGTATTAGTATGTTTGACTTACACTCGGTTAGATGTACTTTTGGTATTATATTCTTTATATACCTTTTGATGCTTGTGCTCCAATAAGTTACCAATCATTGAATTAAAGCTTTTGCGATCCATTTCAAGTTTTTGAACATGTTTTTCGGCAATAATCACATCAAAATTCATTTGTTGACCTAGTAAGTGAACCAGACCATGGCAACAAGTTAAATAGAGAGATTGGTCATTTAAAAGGCTACAAAAAAACAACTACTTTTGACCAAATGAAACAGCTACAATGGGACCTCAGCTACAACTCAATGGACCAAAAATTGGAAGAAAGGTTGATAAATAATTAATTCATTAAATAATTAGTTAATTGTTAGAATTAGTTATTTTATTTAAATTTTTAAATGACCTTATGAGTTCTACAAATAAACTTTAATTACTATATGAATTAAATTTTATTAATTAAATAATTAATTAGTTCGTGTATATCTATATATATATATATATAATTCTTAATTTAAAAATAAATTATATAAAATTTATCATGGGATAAATTAAATAAAATACCAATGTTTATTAAATATATTTATTTTTACTTGAAAATAAATTATAATTAGGGTTAAATATAAATGTCTACTAATTAAAGTTAAATTTTAATGTCTACCAATGTTCTACTTAGTTAAATTGTTTAAAAATTGTATTTATTCAAAAAAAATGTAACTAATTAAAAGATCAATCAAAGGAATAGAGCAAGAACCTATATTTAAAAATTGAACTTAATAAAAAATATCACATTAAGCTATATTACTCTCTTATTAAAATATACACATAAACCTAAAAAGAATATTATTATAGGAACAAAGAGAAATTATTAATAAAATAGGAAAAAATAGATGTAATAAAAAAAACAATAACTGTAAATCAATAGAAAAGGGAACAAAAATAACTAGAAGCCAAGGGAATAAAACTAGATAGGAAAACGAAGGAGGGTAAATGAAGAGGTGGGGAGGGCTAAGAGGAAAGGGCAGAGATCCAACAATTGCTAATCTTTCAGCGGTCATCCCTATTAAGATTACTCGACCTCCTTTCGATTTCTATGGCTTCCCTAAACTTATGGTGATAAAAATGAGCAATCTTGGCAATAACCCGGGCCTCCTCAATACATATATGATGCTTAGATTTCTTTGCGTGTTCAGTCAAGCTGAAGACCTGGTCTTCCCATGCTTGATATCATTGTGTGCTCATGAATCCTCTTATTAAGAGAACGCTCAGTTTCACCAACATAGGGGGTCCCACAAGAACAAGGAATAACATAAACACATTTCATGTCCATGGTGCCAGTAGGGTCTTTTACAGATTTAAGGGAGTTGCGCATGGTGTTAAGGGGTCTAAAGGTAGAGGGAACATTATGCTTCCTAAGAAGCCTCGCGATCTTGTTAGTGGTCCCCTGGATGAAAGGGAGATGCACCCCTGAGATTCGGTCTTTAGGGTCTTTCTTAGACTTGGGACCTTTCCTAGCTTGAAGGAAAGCTTTCAAACCTTGGTGCTTACTATATCCATTATTAACAAAAACATCAAGCAGGTGGGATTTTGTTGTTTGAGTTTTTTGTCAAATTCATATTATATTGGGTTTGACAAAAAAAATTGCAAAATTTCTACAGTTGAACATTACAAATTGGAATTTATTATTTTTAATATATATATATATATATTGGCTATTAAATTAAACATGTTATTGTTGATTGCTTCTTTAATAAAACTTTGCAATAATGATGATGTACTTGTAGTCACTTCATAAAATCTTATTCTATTACATTTTCTAATAGCTATTGGTTCTTAAAAAAAAATGCCCTGGTCTAAAGAGACTCTTTTTTTGCCCTTAAAGTCATGGAAATTCCAATTATATTTTGAGGTAATTCAAGTTACAGTTGTTAAATTTCAATATTTTAGGCGTCCCAGAGGTTTTTATGGTGCTAACCCATTTCCACCATCAAAAACATGATTCAAACACTGCCTCTACAAAAAAATTTGAATTTTTTTTTTGCCCAAATTCCAACCACTTTTGACCTTCGAAACAATTCCTCCACTTCCGTAAACAACTCCAAAAAAACTCTTTGTTCATCACCAACCTCAAAAAATACCGTATTTAATGCCCTTGTATCGCCTTTTAAGATACATTTGGGAAGATTTGTAAACCTGCTCCAGTGTTATATGATGTACACCTATACTAATAAAATAATTGTTAGTCTTAATAATATTTTCAGACAATATAAGTTTACAATTTGCCTTGATATTATATTTGCTTCAATTTTGTGTAGTTATTATTCAAATTATTAAAAATTGGCTTGAGAGCATCTAGAGACTTAATTATTCCCTATGCCTCTATATTTAAAATTAAATAAAAATAAAGTCGTTACATGCAAAAATTTCAATGGGCCCACACATCAATTCGAAAGCGACTCGCAACCCTGTGCTGTAGTTTTAAATGCTACGTCCATCTGTAAAGTAAATGTGGGAGGTCGTTGCTTCACAACTAGGGGAACATGTGTTTTCTACAAAGAATGGAAATATTAAGTTTCATTTTTCTTTATTTTCTTATTAAAGTAATACGGGTAAAACTCAATATTAAGCTTAAATTTGTTACATTACAAGATATATACATTTATTAAGCGAAAAGAATGATTATAATGATGCCCTCGGATGCGGGTGACAACTTTCGACAGTTATGAGATGGGACGGGCAAGCAACGTGAGCCACCTGCGCGCCATGCACCCCTATGCCATGTCCACATGGGAAGGCGTTCAAAGTCGACGGCGCTGGTACATTAACAAACGCATACAGCACAGGAGCATTTACGCTCCACCCAGCATCGACTGCAACACAGAGTTCGGCCCCTCGGCTCTTATGGCGACCATAGTTAATGCGGGTGGGCTTCGAGGTAGAGGCATTTGTATTATTAAGGGAAGAAGCAAAGATTTCTCCATGCTAATTCAAGCTTGGGTTGAGGTCTCATTGTGCTGTGGAGCTGGAAGTTGGGTCTGAACTCTTAGGCCACCTCTGCTCCCCCGACTTCCTGGACTGCTCTTGGCCTCCGTCTCTATGCTGGGCTCATCTCCGTCTCATTGAACCCTCCTCAGTCTGTTGCACACCATCCTCCACTGGCAATCATTTTCTGTGTCGCTCAAGCCCCAACTTGGCCCTGCACCCCCCTGCAACCATGGTTCGCCCATGCCAACGAATGCTCAGTCGGCGCGGCTCGTCCCGTGGCGGGTCTTCACGCCCTTCTGCTGCAGAGGACACATCCCTCCATTGTCATTGCCACTGTCACTGCCCGTTTGCGGCTCTTAGGCCAAGCCAATTCTTGCCTGCCAATCCTTTGGGGACCTCTTCCTCGCCATCCTTTGGCTCTGCTGTTTTCACCTTCAATGCCTCCCTGAACCGCCCCAGAATCAACGCACATGTCTCTGTGCTCTTCATCGAGGAAGCCCAGGAAGAGGGCGAGTAGAGTGCACAAAGGGAGAATTATCCACCTGCTGAAACTAGGAGAGCCATGGAAATTCCCTCTGCTATTCCAGTGAAGGATTTGGATGAACCTGTTAGCCAGAAGGCAGATGCTGGAAAAGAGCCTGTCATGGAGGCTGCAGAGGAGGTTCCAAAGCAGGAAGCAGAGGAGTATGGCTGGTGTAGGATCATGGAGGAGATTCCGGAGGACTAGTCGCGTCTGTGCTCCAGGTTACATGGCTCGTTTAGAAGAATTTTTGTCAATATGTCTTTGTGTCAACAAGTCCAGGTGTCAATGTGTCTTGGTGTTTATGGGTAACTGTGTTATGGTGTTGGTGTTCAAAGGGTTACTGTGTCCAGGTCGGTGCTCTGTGATTCTGGAACTCCCCTGCGAGGGAACATTTTTTGGTCGACGCTCGGTGTCCAGGTCGACGCTCTGTGTCTAGGTCGGTGGTCTAAGGGTTACTGTGTCCAGGTCGGTGCTCTGTGATTTTGGAACTCCCCTGCGAGGGAACATTTTTTGGGTAGATGAATGCCTGTTTTGTCCTAAACTGAGCATGTTGCTGCTATACGCTGCTAAATTCTCCAGGCAGCTGGGTCTTTAGGACAGCAAGAATGTAATTGCATCCTGTTTCTGTAAATAATACATTAATTTTACCGAGAAAAAAAATGATGCATTTTATTTTTTTATAATGATGTATTTTATTTTTCGTTTCCAACCAATTTATTAAATATAAGACATTTTATCCTTTATCCACTATCAATTTTAGTTTTAATCCATTTCCATTTAAAAATTAATATTATTGTTTATGTTTTTTACTAGTTAATATTGATTTTGAAACTTTGCCAACATAGATGAAGGTGAAAGAATCATTCTGGCTAATGCAGATTTTTTAATAAATTTTAATAATCAATATTATCATGTTAGAGTTACTTTTTAATATAAATTATTGTAATCTATTGAATACTTTTATTTTTGTTTATGGTTTATTTATATTTTCAAATAAAATAAAAAGGTATATAATTAATATATAAAGTGTATATAATTAACAAAAGTCGACTTGGAGTATGCCGTAACACTGCGTCTGCTTGGCTAAGAGCTCGTCTTCCTCGGACGTAAGGAAACAGGTTAATAGCCCAAGACCCAGAGGCATCTGGCAGGAGTGAAAGCCTGCTCCCTTACTGACCACCAGCAGGAAATTATAGGTGGCGTGGTTTTCCTATTTAACAGTGATGAGTCAAATCGACATTCTCAGATAGCAGCCAGAAACGGTTGTCCTCACTGTTGGTTTGACACCTGAGTTGATAGGTTTTTCCACTTTCAAAAAAAAAAAAAAAAAAAAAAAAAAAAAAAAGAAAGAAGAAAGAAAAGAAAAGAAGAAAAAAAAAAAAAAAAAAAAAAAAGAAGAAAAAGAAAGAAGAAGAAAAGAAAAGAAATAAATAAATAAATAAAGAAAAAAAGATTTTTAGATAATTTTTTAAATGAAGTAATAGATAATTAAATTTTAACTTTTATATAAATTTTTTGACAAAAGTTTTAATATTAGTGAGTTTGCTTACCATCCCTTTAAAGCACTAGTTTTGTTTCTTTCACTGTACCAACAATGTTGTAAGCCCATCGTTGTATTTGTTCAAAAGATAATGTTTTGGTTTCTAATGAGATGTAATTATGGTAATTATATTGAGAGTATATTTTACAGTCAAATTATGGAAGAGGTATTATGAATGAGTATATGTCTATAAATTTTCTTGTGTAAAAGCATATTTTACATTTTAACGTATTATGAATGAGTGAATATCACACTGGTTTACGTCAAAATTTTTATATATAAAAAATAATATATATTTAATTATAATTAATTTAGACTTATTTTTTCTCTAAAATTATAAGGATTAAATTTCTAAGTATGCAAATTTTTTTATAACTTTTTAAATTATAAAAATGTTTGGAGCTTAAGAAGTTTGATCTTTTTTAATGTTTGATTGATTCAAAGTTAAGACATATTTAGATTGAATAAAACCAACCTATATCCATTTTAACGTTGGTTTTACCAAGCCCATAGAAGTATCATATTTCCTTTCACTTTAAAAGAAGTTTGCATTTCAAGAGATAGATTTGATTCTTCTTGACCTTTAGTTTACCAAGCACATAGAGGTATCATATTTCCTTTCACTTTAAAAGAAGTTTGCATCTCAAGAGATAGATTTGATTCTTCTTGACCTTTAGTAGATTGAGAGTTAACATGGATCTAGATTGGTTTAATTATTAGCCTTTAAATATGCCACATTAAAGGAGAATACCATGGGAAAAAACTATGAATTAAAATAGCATTAAAAAAAATCATGAATTTTATGTTTTTTATTTTTACTTTTTTAATTTTAATATTATTTTATTTTGATTAAGTCAAAATGTTAAACATTACAACATCTCTACTATAGAGTTGGAAAGTGCCTCTTGCAACTAAAAGTCTTTTCCATCCAATTATATTTTCCATCAAATTAAATTGATAACAAAATTTCAAGACAATCACTAATTTAGAAAAATACATCATTCCATTATAGACAATGTTATAAGTTTAACTGTGTTTGTGTTCTTTTCTAATCTCACAATCATTAAATGGTAAAATACTTGAAAACCTTCAAAGCCATGGAAAGGTTATTCAAAAGTTTTGACCATTAGATTTAGTTAGATTAAGTTATAAAGGTTACCAACAATGGTCTACTATTGAGTGTGGATAGATTTAAGTTAGTTTGATCGAAAAAATAAATATTTTTTATTAATAATTATTTTAATGATGACAAAATTATTAATTAAATATGTAATGATTTTATTTTTTTTAAACAGAAACGAGTTAGTTAGTTTAAAATTGGGAAACAAATGGAGTAGTATTTAAGTGTGATTTTTTGGAGTTTTTGGATTTCTAGCTGAATCAGAGGAAAAAAATTGTGGCCAAATCTTAATTTGTGTTGTTTAAATTGATTTTTTCACTGTATATATGGATTTAACACCCTTTAGCATCCTCAAAAACTTATTGCGCGCTTCAATTATGAAGAGTTCACCTATCAAACTTGTGGTTTCAATGAATCTCTTATACTTTTCCAAAGGGTGCAATACCGCAAGTATATACCATGGGTTATCAGAATACCATGGATCATCATAATAGCATAGATCTATGGGTGTCGACTTAGCCCACTTGCCCTACATGTGAGAATAATACTAAGCTACCCAAAAAATGAACACTCCCTCTTAGCGAGAGATTCATTCTCACAACACCACCTTGAAGTGGCTCTGCCTTTGAAACTAGAACACATTTCCACCCAAACTAAATCTTGTTTTTTACTTTATTCACTTATGTTTAAACTAAGCGACAGGGAGTAGCTACCATGTAGCACTTGTTTAATAATGCATAACTTCAACCGAAAATGACACTTTACATTAGAAGTGTCATTATTCACTTATAAAATGATTAAAAAAAAGAAATTGACAAGTGAAAGATGGTAGGTACTCAAATATCCATGCTCTTTGGTGCATGTTTTTCCTTTTTTGAGTGGAAACCCAAAATGAAAAGAGTAGGTAACTCCTTGATGGGGGTGTCTCCCGGAAACCGACTAATGTCAGTGACAATTATAGCTAACAAACTTCGCCGTCAAATCTTTCCAGCAAGTGAGATAATAATGAGCATGCACAAAATGTGGATGGCCACTAAGGTGGCGGTCCTCGAGATGGGAGAAAAGCACAACACTTAGCGGAATCGATCGTATGTGTAGCAGGAAGGCTGGTCACATGAAGACATTACCCTTCACCTCTCGATGCACCAAACATGTACACATCATATTGTATTACCTGGTGCATGTGGTATGAAGTTGGCACACTCCTTATGTGTCGCTGACTTGGAGATGGCTTGCATGACTCCTGGTGGATTGGAAATCCCAACCTCACAATCTCACATTGAAGGAAAGCTCATTAATGAGCAAATCATGCCCCACATGATCCAAGCAAACCTTAGCAGTTACAGAATCTACATTTGTCTAAATCAGCATTGGTATGTGCTCATCCTCACGTCTCAGTTGCCTTATACATTCATGGTTGGGATTGCAGGGTAGCAAAGAGTTATGGTATGCAATGCACCCTCTCGGAGTGACACATTCATAAGAAGTACGCGGAAGGGAATCCCTCTCCATCTGGATGCGCAACATCGGGGAGGTATAACTCACTGTTTCATTTATTTTGCATCTGAGTTAGGGTTTGTGTTTTTTCACATTAGTGAAATCTTACCAGATGGTAGGAAATCTAGCAAACCTAGGTGGTCCTATACCTATTTGTTCAGTCTAGTTAGGGTGGTTTTGTGGTACAAAAGTCTTGACATTGGTTTTCTCGGCTCTTTATTACACAAAATTCTTCAAACAAACTTATGCTCTAGTTTCATAGTGTCTTTATCTCTAGTGTTGAGGTTTTGTTGTACAGTAAAGTTTTGCAGGATTGAAGTCACTATTACTCGACTGCTTCTCAGATCATTTTTTGTCCCAACCTTCGGTGGATATTATGTTTGTGGGTCAATGTTCTTATCCTTTCTTACACAACTCTGGGTCAGGACCCTTTTTTGAGCTTGTTATGATCCTTCCCTCGATGGGTCTGGAAAATCTCAATCACGTAGGGATTTCCTTCCCTTATCTGATTCTTGCGTGTGGAGTATGGTATCTTGGGACTTTTTCAACTTGGTTCTAATAGGTCTTTTTTCATTGTCAAAACTGTTCATTTCAAAGTTTGGTTCGAATCTTCGTGGTTCCTATATCAATGGTTATTCTTCTCGTTTGTTTTAGCCGTTAGGTTCAGTTTGGAGAGTATTTATTGTTTGTCCTGGAGGTACATATCTATTATGGCCCCAAGGCTACGTGCATCGAGTCGTTGAGGGGGTTCTCCAGAACCCTCCTCTTCTAGGCGTAGGAGTTTATTTGGCTGGGAGTCCGTAGCAAACTTGTTTGATGCGGCACTCCTGGAGGTCTACAAGGAAATGCTTCAGCTTGAGGCCAGAAATTGGAGACAGATATTATTTCCCAGACTCTGAAATAGGAGGTAGTAGCCTCAAATGGATCCCAGATCCGAGAAAGTTTCATCAGAGAAGGATCCACTTTCTTCACTCTATCACTCATCATCGCCAGATAGAGACCTTACTTAGTATGGTCATCAGAGATAAGCAGGCGGACAACTACAAGATTTTTCAAGGCCAAGAAGACATCAAACGTATTCGCAGAGACATTAGATATAACATGGATGACATTATTGCTCAGTTATCTAGCATTGAATGTTATATAGTCTCCCATTCAGACATTGAATCAAATGAGAACAAGGAAAGATTAGGAGTCATCAATGTGCCAGCTCAAGCCTCCCCTCAAGCTAACTCAACTACTTCTTCTCCAGTTATCATTTTGGATTAAGGAGTAGTTGTATGCTGGACTACTGGAAGGAACACTTTGTTTTGGTTTCTCGGTTTTGATTTTTTGACATTTTATATCTATCTCTCATACTTCTTGGTTTCGAAGGCTTCTAACCTACAATTATTTTCTACATATTTTGTAGTGTTTTGATTTGAAGATTTTTTACTCAAACTAGTTAAATATAAAAGCCAATATAATGTTCCTCACAACTTGCAAACTTACCAATATTTCAAGATTGTAAATCCACAATATTCACATGGCTCCTAAAAAGCAAAATTTGTTGATGAAATTTTTTTAAAATAGCTTACTTTTGATATTAATAAAAATCCAGAGCGAAATTTATCCAAAAAAGAAAATAAAAAAGGAAGTAAAAAAGAAAGGAAAAGGTAATTTGCATTACTTAACAATACGTTCTCATACTTAATTTGTTTAAAGGATCTCATTAAAAGGTATCTATCGTTAAAACGTATGTGGCATTGCTTGCCCCATGTTCGCATACTTTCTTTATTCCAGGATATGCTTCTATAGAAAATCACTTAAATCTAATGACAAGTAATATCAAAATCTTAAAAAATCCTATGTGAATTGTTTTGGAGCATATGGTTGGATATAAAGTCAACGGCCATTTATTAGGCCCATAAGCCTTTCTTTGAATCAATTCAATCACCTACACTTTTGTTTTCCTTTGAACACCTGGCAAACATTTTGTAAAATATTTGTATTGTTAAACTTTAGGCACGTCATTTTTTTTGCTACACTTATCCATGCCTTGCCCGAGTTTTTCTAGTTGCCAACTGCAATAACAATGAATTAGTTAGAGTAACAATGAAAGTAAGGTGATGTAACTGATTTTTCTCGTTGGTTTTAATGGGAAAAATTCTCTGTGCGCTGGCTTCTGGGTTCAGGGCTGTATTTGCAAAACGAGATACCCACAGGAAATATTCTATTGCAATTTTTGTCGCCGGGAGGATTATGAGTGAATTGGCATAGGCAGGGACACATATGTTTGTAATTCTAGAGGCCTACGCTGGCTTCTGGGTTCAGGGCCATCTTTGCAAAACAAGATACCCAAAGGAAATATTCTCTTGCAACTTTTGTCGCCGGGGAGGATTATGAGTGAATTGGCATTAGCAGGGACGTCTTTGTTTGTAATTCTAGAGGCTTACATAGTTTTCATTTTTCCCTTCTAATTGTTGTCCACAGCAACCATGGTGTATACTATGGATTCCATCTACACGAGAAAGGAAATTTCCTGCGTGCGAGTTATGAGAATCGTTCTGAGGTCAGAGGCTTTGGAAGCACCTCATGGTAACTTTCCTTTGGTTTTTCATAATGGAATTTTCCTATTACACGGCCTCCGTATTGGTCGTCCTCCTACTCCTATGCGCATTGATATTGACCAAATTGAATTGGGTTTTTCTGTAGATAATAGGGAATTTGTGGCCAATTGATTTGGGTTTTTCTGGAGATGACAAGTAAAATTGTGAGATTGGGGCTTGAAGTTTCTAGATTTTGGATGTGAGCGACCAAGATTTTGAAGTAGCCCTCATGAAGGAATTTTACAGCCGGAATTTTACAGCCGCCTGGGGAGAAGATCTTGATGGACTTGAATGTAAGAGCTAAGCAATGTGGCGAAATACCCATCGATTCCATTTCCCGCAGTGTTGGTTCCCTCAAGTAGTGACGCTCGGATGGTGGAAGCAGTAGTAGCAGTGGAGACGGCCATTGGCACTGTCCCATCCAGCTCGGTAGAACAAGAGGTGGAGAAACATGAACAGGACAAGGAGTAGCCGAGGAAGAGCAAGAAGAGGTGTTTTGAGTGCAAAAGGCAGGCACCGTTTGACGGGCTTTTAAGTGTCGCTGTGGTGACCTTTTCTACGCTCAGCACAGGTACTCTGATATGCATGATTGCTCTTTTGACTACAAGACCACCAGCCGCCTCGCCATTCTTAAGGCCAATCCTGTCATGAAAACCCCTTAAATCGATAAGATTTGTTACGTTCTTAAATCCATTGCTTTCTTTCTTGTTTTACTATTATTGTAGGGAGAATCCTTGGCGGCCGTATCAGCTATAATGCGTATATATATAAATATATATTCAAGGGTGCTTTTCTCTTGAGCATAGTGTGTTGTCATCGATGATCTAGTGCAGGAATATGATATGAATAATTTGACTTGGGGTTTTTCAATGGGTGCTCTGCTTCTCAACGACTATGGATGTATTCTGCCTGTATTGGGTCATAGCAGTGGCCTTAATACAAAATCCTTTTGGACTTTTAGTAGTCTATTGCCATAAAGGCTATTGTGTGCATGGACCTTACTTATGGTGATGAAATCCTCTGTTTTAAGTTTTATAGGTTTTCACTCACCCACATGGGATGATGTTTTATGCTGAAGGGTGTTATTATGGTGATGAAATCCTTTGTTTTAAGTTTTATGGGTTTTTACTCACCCATTTTGAAATATAATTTGGAGGTAGCATTTTGACTATTGACAACGGAGTTTTTGAGGTTTTGGCTACAAATGGTGATACCTATTTTGGAGGTAATTTATCTAGCAGTTTTACATTACGACTGTGGTTATTATTGACTTTTTTGGCTGGCTTTTGAGCTTTGAACTTACTGGATGTACACTAATATGCAGGTGAAGACTTTGACCAAAGAACATCAAATTGATCCAGAAAAAGCACAAAAAGTACATTAGTAAAGATAACAAAGTGTTGGGCAAACTGAGAAGGGAAGCTGAGCGTGCTAAAAGAGCCTAGCCAACACCAGGTTTAGTAGAGATCGAGTCTCTCTTCGACGGCAAAGACTTTTCTGAGCCTCTTACAAGAGCTCGTTTTGAGGAGACGAACAATGATCTTTTTAGAAAACCCATGGGTCCTGTTAAGAAGGCCATGGATGATGTTGGCCTAGAGTGATGCTGGTCTAGAGAAGCATCAGATTGATGAGATTGTTCTTGTTGGTGGAAGTGCCCGTATTCCTAAAGTTCAGCAACTGCTCAAGGATTTCTTTGATGGCAAAGAGCCAAACAAGGGTGTAAACCCTGATGAGGCCGTTGCATTTGGTGCAGCAGTGCAAGATAGCATTCTTAGTGGAGAAGGTGGAGGACAAACTAAAGGTAAAGTAGGTCCACAGTTTATGCATTTTATATTGTTCAGATCTGAACGAATTTTTGGTTTTTTATCCAGCGACTTGAAATCTTGTTGCCCTTATTTATGTGCAGAAATACTTTTACTGGATGTGGTTCCTCTAACCTTAGGTATTAAGACTGTTGGTGGAGTGATGACAAAGCTAATTCCAAGGAACACTGTTATTCCGACAAAGAAGTCTCAAGTGTTTACAACCTATCAAGACCAACAAACAACCCTGTCAATTCAGGTTGGTCTAAAATCTTTTATATCGTTCTTCTAAAAACTGCCTAATGGGTTATTTCAATTTTTACAACAGCACAGGCATAGGGAGGGTGATTGACTCGGTCATTTTCCTTTGCAGGTCTTCGAAGGTGAACGAAGTTTAACAAAAGATTGTAGAGATCTTGGGAGATTTGATCTCTCTGGAATTCCTCCGGCTCCAAGTTTTGTTTCTATTCCTTTGTTCATGTTTCTGTTTTTGGTGACTCGAGTCTGGTGGACCGGAGAATCAAACCTGTATTATGTTGGCAAGGGAGTTCCTCAAATTGAAGTTACATTTGAAGTGGATGCCAATGGTATCTTGAATGTTAAAGCAGAGGACAAGGGCACCGGAAAATATGAGAAAATCACCATCACAAATGACAAAGGAAGACTGAGCCAAGGTGAAATTGAAAGAATGGTGAGAGAGGCCGAAGAGTGAGTTCGCAGAGGAGGACAAAAAAGTCAAGGAATGTATTGATGCCCGTAACGGTTTGGAAACATATGTTTATAACATGAAAAACGCAATTAACGAAAAGGACAAGCTTGCTGACAAAATCGACTCCGATGATAAGGAGAAAATAGATGCAGAATTGAAGGAGGCCCTCGAATGGCTGGACGAGAACCAGTCAGCCGAGAAGGAAGATTACGAGGAGAAGCTCAAGGAAGTGGAGTATGTTTGCAACCCTCTTGTGACAAAAGTTTATCAACAGTTTATCAACAATCAGGGGGATCCTCCTCTGAAGGAGACACTGATGATGATGATTCCAATGACGAACTTTAAATGGGTGTTTTTCTTGCTGGATTTTGATTTTGGTTTTGAGCAATATAAAACACTGTAGCCTATAGGATGAAATGTGTGGCTGCGGAAAGCGCAAATAGTGTAGGATGAAATTGCTTCTGTAGAAAACAAATATTATCGATTTATTTTATCTGTTAGGACTAATGTGCAAAGGGCATGTCGATGATCTTAAATGCAGGGTTGATTGATGGTGTTAAACGAAGGGATGACGGTGTTAAACAAAATCTCTATCGTGTTGGTCTAAAAATCTCAAAAACATTATGTGAAGTGTCCTTTGCAATTCATATCTGGACAAAGGGAAAGGACGTCACCTTGAATTGGTTGGTGACAAAAGGGAATTATATGTACTATTAATAAAAGATGGAAATATAGTTATTTTTTATTTTATAGGGATTGGTTATATATTAGACAGCCAAACACAAATATAATAAAAGATGGAAATATAGCTATTTTTTATTTTATAGGGATAGGTTCACTTTTCCTTTTTCTATTTGGAAAAAAAATATTTCAAATTTTACGTATATTATATATAGATAAATAATAATAATAAAACATCATTTTCAAAAATACATTTTATTTGTTTGTTTTGTTATATATATATATAAATATATATATTATATAATAATTAAAACTCATTTTCAAAATGAAATTTTTTTGTTAGTTTTGTGTATTATTAGTGAAACTCATATAAATGCTAAGTGCAAAAACTGAGTTTAATAAATTTATTTTACGACTAACAATTTCCCTTAATTTATGTATAATTTAACCAAAAAAATTAATGATCTATAATAATTTAATTTAGGGTTAAATGAAGTTCTCAATATAATATAAGGTAAGTGCAAAAAATTGATTATAATAATTATATTTAACCGACTAACAATAACCTTTCATTTATATAATATATTTAAAAAAAAAATTAATAATTATAATCTATAATTTATTTAGTGTTTAATTATGAGTTCTCAAATATAAAATATTCATCATATTTTTCATAAATTTAAAATTTAATTATAAAAAAATATATCACTTGTTTAGTTTTTGTTGTTTTTTTTTTAAAGATGGAGAAATCAATTAATACTAACCTATTAAATTAATATAAGATTTTATCTAAGATTTTTAAATGAGTAAATTTAATAATGCATATTTCTTTAAAAATGGATTATATGATATTTAACTAAAATGAATTATTAATTTTTTAAATTTTAATGTGAATATTCCTAGCTACATCAAAATTTCTGATAATCTGTGTTATTATTTATATGTCGCACTTACATTTTATTCATCTTCAAGGACATTAATACTTTTTTCTAATTAATATTTTTTTTTAACTGGATTATAATCAATCTAAATTTATTTTAATTCTAGATCTACCAAGTGCCTAGAGAGATCAAATCTCTTTTCATTTAAAAGGTATTTGCACCTCAAGAGATTTGATTATGTCAAATCTTGGTAGACCTAGAGTTAAGATGGATCTGCCCTAGTTATATATATATATATACCTACCATTTGTAAAACTACAAATGGTAAATTGACTATTTTACATCAATTTTATTTTTATTTTTATGTAATTTTACTAAGTCATTGGCACCTCTTAGGGCATTGATAATTATCTCAAATTAATTAATAAGTGGTTTGTCAACTCTTTTTAGCTCTATAGTCGAGTAGGGCAGGTATAATATAAGAAAGCACCTAAACATTGATGTGTAGGTGCAATGTAAGAAAATATGTAAACATTTTTACATATCAGCTCAATATATTAATTTATATTAATATGTTTAATTTATAAAACGCAAAGGATTTGTAAAAAATTACATGTTAACTAAATTAAATAATAAATAAAAGGTTAAAAGTAATATAAAAGCCACAATGGGGGAGATAGTGTGTTGTCAGTAAAAAGTAATAAAAATAATAAAATTCAATCTGTTATATAGTAATTTTGTTTTCATTAATAAAATTATGAATAACTTTTTAGGTAAAAGAAAATAATATGCATATCACATAAAAATATACAACACATAAGTAGCAGTTATAAGTTAAAATCAATTTTACCTTATAAATTAAAATAACGACTATGTAACCATATTTAAATTTAATTAATAAGCACATAAAAACTTTAATACTTACAATAAACTTATATTTTTAACTATGGACATTCATGCCCACTTTACCATAGATATTATTAACTTGTAAATAGGCTTTCTTACAATACAATGGACCAATACTATGGCTCATCAATACCACATGTCCAAAAACCATCTCTCATTTCACAATCAAAGTATTTTATAAATATTTTATTTGAATTTAATTTTGTAACATTTTTAAAATTAAATATAAAAGCAAAAAGATCATTTGTCATGACCCCACACTATGGTCGCACTACTTAGCCCACCGTGGGCATGTGACACTCGCGAGATTTCATATCAAGGCACTCAACTACTTTCTCCTGTACTACACCACTAGCTTATGTATCCTTCACGAAATCACTATCAACTTTGTAGAATTAAGTTTTCATAACAATTTCAACACAATAGCTCTTCTTATATTTACTTAGACAATTCTTCAATTCAGTTTACTTCATTAACATTCATCAAACTTTCAATATGAACAACTTCAAGGAAAAAAAATACATTTCAACAAAAACATGAACATGTACAACAACAAACATACAATAATGTACAAGGTTATTTACAAAACTTCAAATTGTTTTATATTACAACATGGGAGGCGAAACTACCTTGAACGAAGTTTCCCCACAAGTTCAATTTTTACAACAAGTTGGGTAGTTGTAGGCTAACCCAATGCCCTGCCAAGAAGACACCAAATTTTCACAAGTGGCCATGTGAAACCCCAAGGCTTACACCTTAACCAACCAACAACATACCAAGTTTTCTTACTAGGAAAATCCAAAAAAACCAACCCACAATAGAACAACTTTACAGATCATACCAGATTGTCAACTATCCATGTTGATTGGTGTTTGGCCTCTGTCCACACATTCCATTTTCATCCTACCCCTATGACAGACCCGAAATTGAGTCTGATCACACCTGATTTTAATATCATATCATTGGCTAAAAATCATTGTAATGGTAATTCCCGTTGCTGCGCTTTGGTGCGTAAAATAAGAAACCCTCCGCCCATTAAAAAATTGATTCAAGTTTAATGCCTGCATTAATAAACCCTCCCAACTACAAATTTGAGTTGACAACAATACCTCACATGGAGAACCCTCGCAAGTTGACAACAATACCTCACATGGAGAACCCTCGCAAGTTGACAACAATACCTCACATGGAGAAACCCTCGCCAGGCTCTAATTTCACCTTAACTATAGTACCCATGTTCTCTGAATTAACCTTAAAAACTTTTCTGCAAACTTTTCAAGCTGCCATTTTTGGGCAAAATGCATAGAACTTCACCTTAATTTTTTAAGATTTGAATTCCAGGGAAAATAATTTACAAAATAACTTAAAAGGAACAGTTTTATTATAGACATTTAAATTTTTTCACCATTTCGACTCTTGCATATTCTAAAATAGAAATGGTACTTAGACCATCGTGGGCATCCGACACTTGCGAGATTTCGTATCAAGGCACTCAACTACTTTCTCCTGTACTACACCACTAGCCTATGTATCCTTCACAAAATCACTATCAACTTTGTAGAATTAAGTTTTCATAACGATTTCAACACATTAGCTCTTCTTATCTTTACTTAGATAATTCTTCAATTCAGTTTACTTCATTAACATTCATCAAACTTGCAATATGAACAACTTCAAGAAAAATAATACATTTCAACAAAAACATGAACATGTACAACAACAAACATACAATAATGTACAAGGGTATTTACCAAACTTCAACTTCTTTTATATTACAACATGGGAGGCAGAACTCCCTTGAATGAAGTCTCCCCACAAGTTCAATTTTTACAGCAAGTTGGGTAGTCGTTGGCTAAACCAATGCCCTGCCAAGAAGACACCAAATTTTCACAAGTGGCCATGTGAAACCCCAAGGCTTACACCTTAACCAACCAACAACATACCAAGTTTGCACACAAGGAAAATTCAAAACAGCCAACCCACAAGAGAAGACCATGATTTTTTGTGCATTTAGGCTCGTTGGGCGAGCTGCATTACCCTATTCTACGACTTCTTGTCTTTCCTAGTTGTGTTCTTCCTGATTTTCACCCTACGCCCTTGACCTACATCCTTGTTCTATTTACTTGTGCAAACTTGCTTGGTGTCTTAACTCGTGCAACCTCCTTCCTTACTTATATGTGCCCAACACAAACATTATGCCTTGGGCCAATGTCCATTCAAGGTTAAGCTGACATGTTTCATCATGCAAGCACCACTCTGTCTGTGTCCCTTGGCATGAACTGCACGTAACATTCGATGCATCGCCATCATGTGGGTGTGCCCATTGTATGCGCACGTTTACATTACCATGCACCACACGTCTTCCCAACGCATTTCTTCATCTCATATCAAGTGACCTACCATTGCACCATATGTTGAACTTACTGAACCTTTGTGTGCCCGCCCGTCACCTTGTCATGCACCCCAAGGTACTCTGCCCGACACTTGTGCACCCCACTTTCGTGCGGAGGCATCCAGGACGCTTTCCTTTGTGCCACCTATGTGATGTCCAATGGACCCTTCCTTTATGACTAGTTTGGTTAACTCATCTAACTCATCCAACTAACTTGCACATGCACTTGTGTTGCGCCTGTGATCCATGCCCATCATTCCACACAACTTGGGCACCCATGACTTATAAATCACCATGTACCATCATGGGAAACCATCTGGCCATGGTGCCAACTTGAGATCCTGACATCCTCCCCCACTCCAAACAATTGTCGTCTTTGACAACAACTCCACCTGGTGAACTTCTTTGCCAAGTCCAAAATGTCATCAACTCATCAACTCCCAACTACACTCAACCTGTTGCTCAATTTCTTACTTCACGAACTCTTCAACTTCACATGAACTTTCATCAAGGATGACGAATCCATTCGGGAAAACACTTATCAATTGCACGGTCACAAACCAGACTACATTACAATCCTCCACACTGCCCTAATTCATAGAAGGTCCCCCCTTCCAACTTTTCTATAATGCTTCACCTGCAACTCTCGTCGTGCTAATCTGCCACGTCCCACCACTGTGAACTTGTGCTACCATGCTCCAACTCAATTCCAACATATCTTAGTACACTGCTAGCCCCCTTGACTCAAACTACTTAGGTATCTAATTCAATTATTGTGTCCAACCCATGAGAATGCACCTCCACATGCCATCCTTAGTTGTTTCTCTAGCACCTTGTCACATTTATGATCATTAATAAATACTCCCAACGATGCTCAATCATCATCTCATATATGGGTACATGAAGAAATTCCAATTAATCTTAGATGTTTTGCTCATCATATCGTTTATCCAATGTGTTAGTTCTTGAACCAATAGCCTCCATAGATGCTCAAATCCATGGAATAATCACACATCCCTCTCATCTCCAACTAGCTAAGTCTCGCCAGACTCAGCTCATGCCTAAGTGTCTCCACCAAGGCTCTTCGTCACTATAACCCTCATTCAAGCTCAAGGAATCTCATCTCTATCTCAGCTTCACAACAAACTAAATACTCCAATCTAGAGAAGCGTTGTTAGAATTGGACCCATAGAACCCTTAACTTTGCAGGCCACCTAGTCCTCACCAAATCCGTCCTCCAGGCCATACCTCAATTCATGCTTTACATTCTCTCGGCACCAAAAGTTGTGCTTCAGAGAATCCAACTCATCCAGAAAGCCTTCTTGTGGTCGAGAAACTCAGTTAAACAGAAGTGGTCCTTAATGGCTTGGGAGAAAATCTGCAAACCCAAGCACCTGGGAGGGTTAAGCCTTCAGGACCCTTACAGTACCAACTGAGCTTGTGGAGCCAAGTTATGGTGGAGATGGGTTAAAGAACTGAACATTCCCTGGGCCAAACATTGGAAAGCCAAGTATGTGGATCATTATAGCCCTCAGAATCTGGTCAGGATGCAGGAACATCTAGAAGGGTCTCCAATATAGAACCTAGCAAGAGCTAATCGAGGCACAATTCAGGAACAGAGTTTTTGGAAGTTTGTAATGGATAGACTACTTTGTTCTGGGAGGATGCTTGGTAGCAATTACCTAAACTTGAAAGCCCAGATTTCCTCACTATTCATAGAAGATACCAAGAACAAGGAAAGATAACCGTGAATCATTACTGGAAGCCTGACACAACTAATCAACCATGGAAACAATGGATCTTCAATAACACATTGCAACCAGAAGAGAGGGATAACAATATGATTCCTCTGCAAATAGAGCTTGCTGAAAGGAAAATTAGAAACACTCAAGATGTAGATCAACTGCGTTGGGGCAAGCTCGAGGGGGGTACCTTTACCCTTAAAGAAGCAAGAGCCTGTATAGAAGAAAGAGACCAAGGGGAAAAAGTCAATTGGTATAATAGGGTATGGGATGTTGAACTATGGCCAAAGATTAAAACCTTTCTATGGCTCTTGATGCATCGTAGAACCCTTACCTAGGAAAACCTACAGAAAAAAGGGTTCAGAGGCCCCTCACGCCACCCCCTGTGTGAAAATGAGGAGGAATCAATGAATCACCTCCTTAATAAATGTAACTAGACAGAAAGCCTATGGAACTGGATGGAAACTATCTTCAAAAGCACGGACAGGAACAAAAACTCAATACAGGAAAGCATAGAAAATAGGCAAAGTAATTTTTCCCAATCTCAAACAGTTAATACTTAATGGAAATTAACCCTTGGTTCCATAGTTTGGCCAGTATGGAAAGAACGAAACAGAAGAGTGTTTCAAAATGAAGCTAAAACCATAGAGTTTATCAAAGCCACCATACTGCAAACATGAGGGAAATGGCTCTTACCAGATGGAAAGTGGAACAGAACAAGGATCTATCAGTGACTGACTTATGAATTCTGCAGACGTTTGGAATTGAGGCAGGTACCGACTCTAGTTTGTCTGAACCGTGACAACAACAAGGCCCCTCCATGAATGCATGGCTACCACCACCAACAGGCTTTCACAAACTGAACTTTGAGGGGGCCTCTCGAGGAAATCCTGGACCATCAGGTATAGGAGGTGTCTTACGTAAGTACAAAGGTGACATTCAACATATTTTCAGTCAATCTATGGGAGAGGCCACCAACAATGAGATGGAATTCACGACTTTAGAGCAAGGGCTCCTAATACTAATTCACCTGGGAACAGGAGCTACGGTGGTAGAAGGGGATTCTCTTTTGGCAATCAATGTTGCAAGGAAACTGCAGATGGGTTTGAAACTAGGTAAGGTAACGAAGCACTAGAGGTGGGCCAAGGTTACAGAGCTCATAGCAGAGCACCTCTCAATCCTCGATGGAATCATTCTGCAAGCGGTAAGAAGAATGGAAAATGTGGTGGCCGATTGTCTGGCCAACTACGGGATCAATCACCATACTACTTACCCGAACACCTGTTGGAATGATGTCACATGCACAGAACTTTAGGACAAGTGTTTACATTTATCAAGAAAAGACATTCTGTATAGGCAGGAGGGGTGCAGTAATACAATGGGAATGCACCTTAATAATGAATGAAGATAGCCATTAAGGCTCACCTCTTGGATCATTATACCCTGAATTGGATTTGGGAGGGCAGGTACCATCACCCGCAGCAGGAGATGAAGGAAATCCTGCAGAAGAATGATCGTCAGAGAACTCTAGGCCCAGCGGATGACACGTGGCCCATGACAAGAAACTTCAACCATGACGAATCTGTTGCATCAGATCGTAGGCAGGGGAAGGCACTCCAGAAAAGAGAGAGGAGTAATTATGTCAGAATCCAGAGATCCACGCAGACCTCACTCAACCTATATGCTCATTCCTCCACTATAACTACAATGACTTACCAAAGAGCTCTCTCATCTTATGTTCTTCACCCGACTCTTCTTCCTAAGCACTCTGTATTGTTCTTTGTCTGGTCCTCCGAAGTGTTTCTATCACCCACTGTCACTTGCAACAACACTATGTCAGTTGCGGGTAGTCGCAATGTGTCAGCGAACAGAGAGCTGAAGAAAGCTAGGGAGGCATATGAAACTTTAGTCTCTGCCAAAGGGAAGAATGAAATTGATGAGATTGAAGCCAAAGTAAATGAGGAACAGGAGAGGCTAGACATGCAATCAATTGAGGAAGAAATAGAGTGGATTTCAGATCCAAAGACCCTGACCACTAGAGCCATGCAGTTTGTTTGGACATAGAGTGAAGCTTGGCGCATGAAAACCATGCTGGCCAAAGCTCTCATCAAGCAGGGGGAAACCATGAAAGAGGCATACTATGCCACAACGCTTGCATCGGCTAAAAACTCTACAAGACTAGACACTCTGGAAATTTGCCTGAACTTGCTTACAGAGCAAATCAAAACACTGTCGGAAGATCTGGGGTCCTTCACCAGGCTCTTTAAACTCTTTATCCAACAAGGTATGAACATTGTTGTTGATGTTCCAGCGGAAGACACTAATGTTAGTGTAGTGAAATGCCAGAATACCCAAAAAGCTCCAAAACCGGAACATGTTAATGCAGCAACTGGCCATAGTGCCACTTTCAAAGATTATGTGGAACTCGAGCTATAGAGATGTCTGTGCACTCTACTCTACGCCCGCCAGCCTATGAGGACTTCATTTTTGAATTTTGATCTTTTTTTGTGTCTCAAGTCTTCCTAGTCACACTTTAGTTTTGTCTTTTGGTTCAGGCAGCCCTGCATGGTTAGCTTCTTCAAGAATTTCATAATATATGGAAAGTTTTAGTTAGTGTTGCTTTGTCTGTGTCTTGGTTAGGCTTGTCTCCTCAGTTTGCAGGTTGGTTCTCTTATAGTGTTCAGTACAGACTTTTGATCGACCAAGCGAAAAGCGGAATGTTCTATCTGGTTATACAGACCTTTGTATTTTATGTAACTTTGTGAAATAATATACTTATACGACTTACAAAAAAAAAATAGTGTTAGTTTATAACATAAAATATTAGTTATCATAGTTTGTTATTAATATAATATGATACTAGTTAGAATAATATAGAAGAGATATAGAAATATAGATTAATGACTAATATAACATTAGTATTAAGATAACATTAACACATATTAATATGGTTGTACATTAACACTAATAATTAGTGTTAGCTTGACATCGTAATGCATGGGCTAGTATAATACATCTAGGCTAGACTAACACTTAAATTGACATAGGTTAACCCTAGGTGTGGTTTAGCTGAGCCATTAGTTCAGCGTAATGATTTACTTCTTTGCAAGGGCTTTGTAAGAAGGTAGATTCGATATTTCTCTTCCTACTGGTAAGAAATAGAATCATAAAAAAATAACAGGAAGGGAAAGAGGGCAACTGGACCCAATTGAACCAATCAAAACCATCATTCCAAACAAAAAAGGAGATGATTTAAGTTCCCAATCGGGTGGTCTCCCTTACATGTTGATGAGGTCATTTTGAACCATCAACACATCCCTGTATGTCGTGTACTCATGACCAACGACAATGCCAAAAAAAAAAAAATCAGAGATAAACCCTTGAGCACCCCATGCACTCCATTTTTCAATATCAAATCATCAATCCATAAATTTCAACACTTTCCCTAGTGACTCCAATATGTTGATCTTGAAATGTTGTATTTAAGACAAACACTGAAATATTTGTTTGTTATTAATAATTTTTAAAATGACATGGAATAAAAAATATATCTCTCTCTCTGTGAAGTTAATGTAAAATTATATTAGCTTGAAGCCATTACAATGATATATTCAATATGAGTTGAAGATGTCACTTGTGGAAATTGAACATGGGTTGGGAGGATAACAATTTTTCCTCCCAACAACTCAAGCTAAAGCCTATTGACAACACACATACACACACAAATAAGAAGGGACTGGAAGAAGACGCAGAAATGATGACTAGCGAAATGGGGTTAGAGGATATGGAGCTAAGCAACATTCTAGAACAGGAAGGTATGGATCTACCAAACATGGTAGAACAATGGAAAAATAAAGGCATAGAACACATATATGAGGAGGAGGTGAACAAAATCAACTGTTATTCATAGCAAGACAACAAGTAGAAATGGACATGCAGAAAAGAAGCTTGGTAACAGCAAAGGTTCTAGGGGTGAGAGCTCAAGGACTGCATCAAACCACAACCAACCCAAAGCACCGGAAAAACGAGGAAGAAGAATAAACAATGAAGCATTACAAGAGCTCGGTCAAATGCTCCTCAACTCGGGTAAGATGAAAGCCCTTGAGGCCTTCACACTTACTTCCTAGAATTTTTTTATTTATGAAAGTACTTTCATGGAATGCTAGAGGGTTAAATAGCCTAAAGAAACAATGATTATTAAAGAAAAATGTCAAAAAGGAACAACAAGATATGATTTTTTTGTAAGAAACTAAATGTTCTAGCAAAATAATGAAAATCATCAGTAAAAAATTGGGAAAAAGAATGGATTGCATAAAGATAGAAAGCAGTGGAATGGAAGGGGGCTTAGCCACTCTTTGGAATCCTCAGGTACTCCAGCTTATATCTTCTGAAGCTTCTAGATCTCACATCTCAATAGAATTCCAAATGGTAGGGAATCTAGACACCTATCTCTGCACAAATGTCTATAGCCCTCGGAAACTAGAGATAAAATTGCTAATGCTTAGAAGTCTATCCAACTTGCAACATAGATATCCCCTAGCAAAAGCAATTTTTAGAGGAGATTTTAATATGATCATTTCACAAATCAGAAAAAAAAAAAAAAAAAAAAAAAAAAAAAAAAAAAAAAAAAAAAAAAAAAAAAAAAAAAGGAGGCATCAGAACTCTCAATCGAGATGCTGAAGCTTTCAAGGACTTTATCAAATCAGCAAGGCTTGTAGACATCTTCCCCAAGAGCGGTGCATTCACATGGAACAATAAAAGGGGAGGTGATAGGCAAATTGCCTCTAGATTGGACAGGTTCTTAGATATAGAAACCATCCTTATGGAAGGGATTACTGTGGATTCGGACATTCTACCAAGTGGAGGATTGGACCACTGGCCCATAATAATGAATGCGGCCATCCTTGGCACCCCAAGGAACAAACCCTTCAGATTTGAAAAGTTTTGGGTCAGTCATCCAAAGTTCACATCAAAAATAAAACAGTGGTGGAGCAAACCAATTGGTATAAGGGGAAACAAGATGTACAGTCTCCAAGCCAAACTTAAACATATCAAAACCAAGTTAAAATCCTTGAATCAAGAGGTCTTCGGGAGCATATTTAAAGAAAACAAGGTGTTGGAGGATCAATTAGAACAGATTCACAAGGAATGGATCTAGGGGAATATCAACCAAGAAACAATGAAACACAGTTGATATAACACCTGTATCAAATCCAACACTAGTTCTGAAGTAAACAAGCCACATAATACTAATATAATGGAGGTGTTTCGAGCTTGCACCCTCTTAAAACAAAACAAAATCATAGAATTAAATAGATCATGAACATAAAATGAACAAAATGGAGAAAGAACCTGACATTTAGATTTTATTAATGAAGTTCAGTCTTTTACATCACAGAGCAGAGACTCACAATCTAGTTGATCAGAGGGGAGTAACCCTCAAAACTTAATCCAACATCATCAAAACATTGAATAACTCTCTAGCTAGGCTTGGAGCCAGAACTCTATTTTTATAATATTTTACATTACAAATTTGGCTTTAGACAAGACAATCCTTTGCAAACAATATGGAAACTTGGATCCCTACAATTTGTAATAAATAGAATTCTAGTACAACCATTAACTAATCAAGGGAATATGAATCTGAGGCATAATTTTGCATTTTTTTCAAATCTGGGCATGCTCTTAGAATTCTGAAAATTTATGCATTTTTTACAAAATTACCTCAAAGAACCCTGTGTATCTCCCAAACCATTGTGAATTTTGGAAATTTGTTCGAAGGCAACCTGATTTCCCATATTTTCAGCAAAACTCTTGTTTTGGAATTTTTAGCTTCGCCTTCATCTACAAAGAAATCAAGGAGAAAGTTGGAAGTTTGAAAACTGTGCAAATTTAGGGTTGTAGCATTAATTATTCTCTAAAAATTGATATGTATGACCTAGGTGAATTTTAACTAATTTGGAGGTGTTAGAGCATCATTTTGTACAATAAGCATCTTTGGTTTTTCCCAAAAAAAATCAAATGTATGAAAGCCCCAAATTTGTGTAGGGATGTTGCTCTTTAGTGCAGGAACATGTTAGTAAACATAAGTGCACCTCTGATTGTCAAATAGGCTCCAAAATAGTTCCAAACACATTTTGTACAACCATCTAGCATTTTCATTTGTGACAAGATTGAATGATGAAGTGGTCCATTTATACTTGGTGCAGGATCCCTATGCAATGCGAGAACAAGGCAATCTACATTAACACATTTAATGAATATTAGTACTTAAAAAATGCATATAATGAAGGTGTTCTTAAAAAAAATACAAACCATGCACAAATATTCATTATTGCATCAAAAAAATGTAGAAGTGCAAGACAAAATTTCATAAGTCGATAATATAAGGGAATAAGTTGGGCATCATATGGCTAAAAAGATGCATTAAGTACAATAATTTCAAGGCCTAACATCCCCCCAGGTAAATCATCTTGTATGTCCTCATGTAAGAGAATCGATTGTTGTATTAATACTCCCTTGCAAAAAACTAAAATTGAAACATTTATGGGTGACCTTGCACTTACAATAATGTTCTTGTAACTTTGTATAGACAAAAAATCCTCTGCTCAAATATGGTCGTTCTGAGAAGGGAAATACATGATGGTTTGTTTGTGGACTCTTCATTCATCAAGAGTAATGTTTTCAAGAGAATAAATAATGCCAATGATACCCTAGGAATGCTACAATGTTGTCGCTGCAATGGTAGTATTATCATGAAATGACCAACCATCAAAATTTCCACAAGCATCTCAAGAGAAACCCTAATCAGTAGTTCTCCATCTCAACGTCATTATTATAAATAAAAGTGACATAATTTGAAATCCATGGTGTTAAAAAATGGATGGAAACAGGGAAAAAGAAAGATGACAAAACAATACCTTCCCAGGATGACCATCTTACCATTATCCAAGCGTATAGTTGAAGCTTCTTTTGTTGGACAAAGTGAATCACCTGCACTAAGGGTCCCACATCCCTTAAGCCTTCATATTTCTGAAAGATAGAACTCCAAATCACATTACTGGAAGGATTTTAAAGCCATTCTCAGAGAGATATGATAATGAGTTCAGGGAAAGACAAAAACAACCAAGTAAATCATACTGTAAAATTAACTTTAATACCATAGGCATGGCCCTATTGCCAATAGTCATCTGTAGCCTCAACGGGGATGCCTTTTAACCCAATGAAATTATTGCATCCCATATATTAGGTATATATTCAGAGTCATCTAAAAGCATTTACATTAGTTTAGAAATTAACTGCAGGCCATGGTCTTGGCTTGGTAACTAGCTAACGACAATTCCATTCACAAGAAATAACAAGAATGAACAATCCAGCTCATGATGAGACCTTTTGTCTTCTAGATTTTCAACTGAAATCCATTACCCTGGCTTGGTGACCAATAGTGGTAATGTCATTCTTGTTAGGACTCATGATCATGGTATGTTAGCTCACAATGAGACCTCCTATCCCTCAATTAATCATTTTTAAAATAAACTCTTATTATGATTAACCTTAAATAGGTTACTTAATAGGTGGGGAGAAAAATTTGCTCCTTAAGAGAATGAGATGGTGTGAAACGTTTTCATTGACTAATCTTTACTGGTTGGCCTTTCTACCCTAAAGACTCATTTTAAAGAAAGCATCTCAGATAATGATTGAAAGATTCCTCAAGTTTATAATGCTAGGGTTCTCATGAGAGCCCATTAGTGTTGGGTTGTGTTATATTCTTTCCACGACTAGCCCACATAGTTAACTGGGGGTTAGAGGGGGTGCGGAGCCCCCCCTTCGTTGCGACAATTGCACAGTGGGTGGGTCACAGGGGGTTTGAGGGGTGCATGTAACCCAACTCTATGGGGTCCGGGGCAGTGCCCCAGAAAATTTTGGTTTTGGAACGTATGTTAGGATGGGTGGACCCACCTATGGTTTTGTGCATGATTTTCGCACATGTTTTTGGACACGATGGTTTTCAATCCATGGTTTTGGATGCAATGGTTTTCAGTCCATGGTATTGGATGCTTTGGCATGTATAAATATGTGTTGTAAGATTGAAAGGAACATAATGAAAAATCAAGCTGGTAGTCTCGGTTTTGAGATCCAGGGGAAAATCTCTGTGTATATGTGTTTTATGTGCTATGCTCTCGCATTGTTTATTTTATGTGTTTTAGAATTTGTATGTAGGTAATTTCTATACAAGGTTAAAACCTACATTTGGTATCAGAGTTGTTTTGGCTTCAAGGGGACCCCTTTGTTGCTGAGGGGTTTCACTCAGACCTGTGGTAGACCCTATTCAGTGGGAGATATGCGAGACCGATTCTGGTGGTGAAAGAACATGGCGAGCAGTGGAAAGATAGAGATCGAGAAATTTAATGGTCAGATTTTTGAGTTGTGGAAACTCAATATGGAGGATCTGTTGGTGGATAAAGATCAGTGGATCGCGGTAGATCCAAGTACTAAACCAACGAGATTTTTAAACGAAGAATGGAAAAAGTTGGATCGGAAGGCAAAGAGCACAATACAATTATATGTCTCAGATTTAGTATTGCTGAATGTATCAGGGGAAGCTACGGCGAAGGCTTTGTGGGACAAGTTAGGGACTTTGTACCAATCTAAGTCTCTGGTGAATAAATTGTTCCTACGGAAAAAGTTATATAACCTGAGGATGAAAGATGGAGACTCGGTGACAAAGCATCTGAATTCATTTAATACTGTGGTAAGTCAGTTATCGTCTATTGATATCAAAATTCCAGATGAAGATAAGTGCATTAGTTTGTTGTGTTCTCTACCAGATTCGTGGGATAGTCTAGTTATTGCAATAGGTAGCAATGCAACTGCCTTGCAGTTTGATGAAATAGTCTCATCCTTGCTGACGGAGGAGATGAGATGGAAAAATATGGAGAGCCAAAATGGTGATGCCTTGTCTGTACGAGGAAGGTCTCAGAACAGAAACAAAAATAAGTCATCGAGTGGGAGATTTAAATCTAGAGGGAGATCTAAATCTCTTAAATCTCCAGGAAAACCTGTAAAGGTGGTGTGTTGGAAATGCAGAAAGTCAAGGCACTATAAAAGGGACTATAAATCTAAAGCTCTTGATAAAGGAAAGGGATCTGATGATGCTCCTTCTGTAGAGGCGAAAACCACCTCAGATGAAGGTGGGGATGTTTACTTGGCTTCTTCAAGTATACATGTAGATCATGAGGCATGGTT
>APFE030408142.1:95063-112328 GCA_000404065.3 Pinus taeda
GCTGTTTATGGGAGTCTGTTTCAATCTTCTGAACAGAAACAGGTTCAGAATGATGACTCCATTGCTGTAGTTCTTCTTGCTGCAGCTTTGTCTCAAGCTGCAAAAACTCAATATTCTCATGTGCATTTTGGAGACAAATTTTATATTGGAAAAAGAGGTTTTGTTGATCTTAACCATCTCATCAACAGTGGACAGCATTAAATTATTCTGTAGTTTCAATACATCATCTATTCTATCCATTTCAGACCAATATAATCAGAGAAGTGATGTTATCTTCAGCTACAAATTGGTCTATAAAATGATAAGTAATTGCATCTATTAGATGAGTAGCAGGATACCAGACAACACAATAGCAAATGACTCACTGCTTTAATGTACTTGAATACAATTTAGATGTAGATCACCATGTTAGGAGCTAGCGTTCAATACGCAGCCTCATCGAACGTTCACCATGCTTCTGTAATAATTTAGGTTTTAGAAGAGTTAGTGGTCACTGTGACTATTTTCTACAATGCTTCAACCTGAGCTTGTTAAAAATCATATAATCTCGTGGCTCTGGAACTGCTTCTCTGTTGACGTTCTTCTGCTACAAGATTTAGTTCTGAAGGGCGATAGGGGGAGATCTGGAATGTGCTCCAATTTGAGAGAAATTCTGCTCAATACTCGTTCCCCTGATTAGCCAAATTGCTACAAGAGTAATCTTCACTTCTGTAGTTGTATATTAGATGGCTCCCACGGTAATCAACAATTACATGCGTTCCAAGTGAGTGATGCACATGTGCCACAAACAACTTTGGACGTAGTCACGTCCACTGCTTTCAACGAATAATTGAGCTTGAGGTCATCGCTTCAGACTGTGTTTAAATCACACTCATATGCCCAACAGATGTACATTGGTAGCGTACTTGGCGATTGCTTAAATAATTTGCTTCTTAGAATGACGAATTTGTCCTCTGAATAATATACTGCGGCCCTTTGGAAAATAGTTTATCTTCCTGCTCGAACTCGACGCGGCTCCTTCGCAAATGGTGATGAAATCACTACTAATCGACCCACGCTTAAGGATTCGACTTTCATTGCATTTTCCTGATCCCGTGGGATTCTCACTATCAACCAGTCACAAGAAGATACGTAAATCATCCAACAACAATACAGTTTGAAGACTCCAAGTTGGCAGGTTCTCCTCAAGTGATACGCAGTTCTGATATAGTATTTTCCCACAGTTGGCACGCAGATTGGGTTGGCAAATCTTAAGGATAAGTTAACAACAGATTTTTGAAGGAATTGTCTTCCCTTATGTTTCACATTTGGACACTTGTATGCACAGTGGGACAACCACCAAACTTATACGTCACAGCCAGTTAAAGCTAATACGCAGGCATATCTAGCAGCTAGTTGACATTCGATTTTACATGTGTGAAATAGGAAGGGGCTAGTCCACGAACCTGGTCGATTTCACACAGGCTGCAGGCAAACTTATCACACAACAAGTCGCTTTGTATATAATCGGTTTCAACAATTCCTTTGCACAGTCCAATTACCAGATAAACTCAATCTCAGGGGTTTGACTGGTAATTCCAGCTATTAAATACTGGAATACGACTCAACCCTCTGATACCATCATGGTTTTTTTGATTTAAAATACATCCCATGTAAACAATTACGAGTCATCACCGTACGGTCCATAAAAAACCAACAACTTTCATGATACGGTATGGGAAACCAACCATCAACACCGCAGTTCACCAATCACATTCGATACATACGTCACACGACCATAAAAAAGGTATCAATGTATCAGACCAGTTAAATGTAGATGAGGGATAAAATTCACCACGCTTCCGCTGCACACCATGCACCAGACTTGGGCTCGGGTCTGAAAGGTCATGCGTTCAATCCCATTCTTGAAAGGCCTTGCTGACATTCACGGCCATGGCGCCACTCTAACTCTCCTCCCAAACGGATCATGACACACAGCTCTTCCTCTCGCGCATTCTTGAAAGACTCGGCTCTTTTGGTAGTGAGCAGTTCTGTTACACATATCTTTCTAGTTTGCCTCCAATAATCTCCGTACGGAGCGAATATCACACCCTGGAAATGTATGCAAAGTATTTTCCTGCAGCTGTTGCAGGTTGGCTGGAAAAGATCAAATCATGGGTTTTGAGAAAGTAATGGACCATTTCAGAGGAAGAAACAACCACTACAGGAACAAAGCCCAAGCGCAGAAACGAGCCTGGGGTAGAAGGACTGTCCACTCTTCATTGGCTATTGTGATTCACAACAAAGAGAGAATAAAATAGGACCATACAACAAACCCTATGCCTGCAATAAGGAGAAAACCGAAGAGCACTAGGGCAGCGTAACGCTGGAAGAGGGATTGGCATCAACGTATCTGAGAGACGTTTCAATGGTATGAAAAGGGCAGCACAGCATTTCGTTAATGCCAAAACAACGTTTCAGTAATGTCAGAACATCGTATAGTAATGTCACCAGCGTTTAATAATGAGGTGTAGCGCAGGTGTGGCAGAGGCAGCGCATTATGTTAGGGCAGATGCGTTATGGCAGAGGCAGTGCAGATGTGGCAGACAGAGCGCATGTAATGAAGGCTAGGCTAGCGCTATTCAAGGCATCTCAGACCAGTTACTCAGAGAATAATAACATCTCATTTTTAAACTAAAGGATGAAACTTGAGAAAGAAAATAGGCCACACATCATGGCTCTGATACCATGTTAAACACACATGGTGAGCGCGAACAAATAGGAAAAATAAAGCTTGCATTACAATTTTATTAAAAATAGATATACATTTATAGTACAATATGGTGACCGTTGGGATTCACATCCCAAGGTCCCTTGGACTGCTTAGTCTCTTTAGCTTCCACACTAACCCATTTAGGATTAGGTGTCCAACACCTCTCAGATTGGAAGGAATAACTTCCATTCCAAGTGGTCTGAAATAGTCACACTAGGTTAGAGGTTGAGACAACCCAGCTCTTTCTAGCCCAGTGATAACATACTCTTTGAAGTGATAGCCAGTACCTTTAGAGGCTTCATAGGCCAAGTCAACTCTTAAGTTTGAACCTATGTTTTGTGTAAATTAGGTCAAAACAACTCCTTAGAGTGTGATTCAGACTCAAACCATACTTGTAGTTTTAACTTACAATTCAAATGCAAGTCAAATTCATTTAATGAATCTGTTACTATGATTTCCATTTATTCATGAATTTGATTTTTGGTGTATTTTTTCTCATGTCCATACTCGCAGAAGTTTTTAGGATTAAAACTCTCCAAACCCAATCTTAAGGAGTGATAGTTGAAACAAAGAAAATGTTCCAAGCATTTTTATGGCTTTAAGAGTGGTTCCAACATGGGGTGTCCATGAGTAGGGCTAATGGTTTAAATACAATAACTTTCCAAAGTTTAACTCTCTGCCGTGAAGGTTTTATGTAACCATAAAAGAAAGGAAGAAACATGCCCACCTTATAGGGATAAAGTAGCTTGTCACTATGCCTCCCTTGTACCCATGAATTTCAAGTCTCACAAGGGTCTTAGCTTTGTAAATTCTCTATTTTGAATTTTATAGCTATTCAATGTTAAGTTCATTTGGCTCCCTTGAAAAAATATTTTGAAAGTTAGATTTAAGATTAAGATTTTATGCATACATTAATAGTTACAAAAAGAATCCCAAAAATCATAACCTACGACAAAATCAAACTAAGACCAAACATGTTACCTGAAATGGAACCAACCGTAAAGAAGGTTCGTCAAAATGTGAAGGATGCCCAAGATCGGCACATACCCAAACACAAACTGTGCAATAATATATGCTTGAGTGTTTATAAAGCTCAATCTTGTCTTTGTAAAGGGAAGAAAGGACTTCAAGCTACTGCGCAAAATTTGAGAGGGGCTAGTGAGGAGAGAAAAAAGTCAAATTCGCAACATCCATATTGTAATACAAAGCTATAATGATGAACATGAAGGATGTGAAATTGAAAACAAAGAAATTAGAAATCTGACAGGAACATTGCAGGACTCACTTTGTCACATTTATGTTTCCTTGAGATTGTCTAATTATTTTGCTACTTAAATATTCTAAACATTTGTAAACCTCTACTATATTGTAATATGAAAATGATCTTATATATATTTTAGACTTGTAGGTATACACAACATAATATTTGTAATAAGGTTTTTCCATTCATTTTGCATTAAATTCCTTTTACAAAGGAAGAATTTAAGTCAAACAAGCAAGTGCATTTTCTGTTATGAGTAGGATATGTAGCATTGTGCCTAATTTCTCTTTTATTTTTGTTATTAACCTCTCAGAAGTGTTTCATTCAACATACGTTACTTCCAAGTAGATTCACAAATGATTGTTGTCTTGAAAACGTATATGGTAGAATAACTCTAGAAGTTTGAATAAGTTTTAGTTCAGTGTAATAATACAAATAAATGGTAAAGCTAGATTTATTTATTACTTTATGTTAAAAGAAGTAATTTATGTTGCAAAGTAAAAAGTTCCTAACTAGTCAACATCTATATCACATAACATATCACATCTTCTTCATTTATACTATTATTTGATATGCTGCACAAGAGGTTTCGCTAGTTAAGTATATATGAATATCAATCCGTACTAAAATATTTATTGATTTACCGCATTGAATATTTTATTATATACAACATTAAAATATTTTCTTTTAACAATTTTTTTCTATTTATGGATATATATGAATTTTATATCGATATAAATTTAGTGTTGAAATATTTTTGAATACTCTCTCGTTATGTTACTTCTAATTACTTTACATGAAATTAGTTTAAATGCATAGAGTATTCATTTCATTGTCATTTACAATTGGCTTTCAATTGAGTAATAATGCATGAGAGTTCTAAGCATGTATAACTCAGTGTTTGTAATGAATAGTCAAAGCTTAATAAATCCCCACTCATTTGATTTTTCTTCACTATTTGAAATTTTAGAGTAACATCTCTATTTATCTTGTGTACTACTTTTTTTTATTATTCTTTTGTGTAATCTATTTTATAATTTTGTGCAAAATTAATTGGCATAATGTTAAATAGTTAAATGGTTTCAATAATCATAAAATGATAAAAATAATATATATGCATATAACTACTACGACCATATAAATTAAATGTTTGGTAACTTCCGATAGGTATCCGTCCATAATAAACATCAAAACACTTACTTCATCATACATCTCAAGTTGCTAAATTAAAAAAATCATAAGAATTAACTAAATTATAATTGTATTTAAAAATAACAAGCATAGATCCATCTTAAGTATGGATTTGGGGGGATCAAATTGCCTTACGTGCAATCTTCTTTAAAGTGCAAAATACATTGTTAATTTTCATTGTTTAAATTGTATTTTTGAATGCTAAGTAGAGTATATATAGGACCAAATAAACTTTTTAACCATAACAGCTTATTTTTTCATGATATAGAGATAATTTTTTTTAAATGATATATAATAAATAGACTTTTTAACCATAACAACTTATTTTTTCATGATATAGAGATAATTTTTTTAAAATGATATATAATATATACGTATTGAAATTAACATGTACATCGAACATTTTATCATCAATTAAAATGTTTTTATTATTAATATATTTTTAAGTAATTAATATATTCCTATTAAAATATTTATTGATAACCACATTGAATATTTTTATATACCACATTAAAAATTTATTTTCATAATTTTTTTCTATATTAAATGTATGTAAGTAGGCAATTTTTTGAAAAGTAATATTTAACATCTTACTCACGATTTTTTTCTATTTTATTCTTTACAACATTTCATTTTTTTTTAATTTATAGCGGACATTTTTCTATTAGAATAATTTTTAGAATAGCTTTCTATGATAAAAAGTAATTTTATTTTAATATTATAATATATATATATATATATATATATATTATTATATTATATATATATATATATGTACATTAAAAAATATGTACCAGGTTTCTTAAAATAGAGATTTCACTCACTTTATAATGAAGATTCTTAATCTCCAAATAGATTTTGTTACAATACTATGGGCCAATACCATGGCTTCTCAATACTATATGCCCAAAAAACTATAACTCATTTCATATGACACTTATTCATATGACACAATATTTAGTTACAAATTTAATTAAACAGTTAAAAAATGCATAATTACTTTGAAAATAAATTTCAGCATTTAATTTATGTATACTACTAAAAATAATTTAGAATATTTTATAAAAGTTAAATCTCTACAATCCACCTCCTCATTATTGATAATTAAATTAAAATAATTAAATTAAATAGTGGAACCCTATCAATATAAATAATATATTTTATATAAATATAAATAAAAAATAATAATAATACAAAAACGCCGATAAAATAAAGTTAACCTAAAATGACAATGAAATCCACTTAAATAAAATAAGGAAAATGTTTAAAATAAACAAATAAATGAATTAAAAATATATAGAATAATATACCGTTAAACTTAAGTAAAAATAACGTGTTGGGTTGTTGAGAATGTTAAAAGATTTCTTTTGGAATTATGACACCTCTACGATGTGTTATTTGTTTTTTTGGCCTTTCAAAAATTTGCAACGTAGGTTAGGTTTGTTCGGTTAGGGTTAGTAAGTTTATCTGATTTAGCTCAATTTTTGGTAGATGGTAGAGGTAGAAGGACCTTCTTTGTTCATTGGTGTAATTTTTTCCAAGGTCTTTATCTTGGGGGTTTTCTGAGACAAGAAGTGTAAATTGTCATGAAAATTTGAGGGAATTTATGGGTGAATTCTATTAGAACTATGTGGGGTTGCTTGGTAGTTGGATGTTGCATCGCTTTGTCTACGTCTAGTGTCTGGGGTCTTGTGTTATATCAAGTATTTTTTGGTGTCTCATGGTTTTGGGTTGTGAGATGTCTATTGAGGATGGTGAGTCTTTTGCAGTCTCTTATGTTATCTCAGTAGACTTTGACACATTGTTTTGGAGATATGAGAATTATATAATTGGATTAAGGCCATGTCTTTAAGTTGGCTCATCTAGTCTCTTCTCTTGTTACTTTGTATGTCATGTGATTTTCAATGGATTCTCTAGATTTACTCCCAGTGTCACAATGATGCCTCCTAGACAAATAATATGTTAAGTGTGAAGCCAAATTCATGCAGAATTCTAGATCCTTCCACACTGCCATTAGTTTCTATATCTCCATCTAAGTTACATACATGATTTTAGATCCTTCGACACCGCCATTAGTTTCTAGATCTCCATCTAAATCACATGCAAGATTTTAGATCCTTCTTCAGCCTCTATAAATTTGTAATTTCTTTGGCCAAGGAGGGAAAGCCAAGGTTTAGACCTATTACGTAATGCAAAGTGATTTATATTCTCCAGTGATTGTTTTATCTATTCCGTTGTTTCTGATTGAGTAGTCTTGTTGTTTTTCCATTTGTCTGTCTCTAAAATTGTTCTTTGCTATTGCCGCCTAAGTCTCTGAGTTTAAATCTAGTGTGTGTTATGTATGCTCTGAACTAACAACTGGTATCAGATCTATGATCGAATATCCATCGTGCAAGCCTCTTAGTGCCATCGCCTTACTCTGGCAGCATTCATTAAAATGTTGGTTATTACCTCTGGAGCTGTTGAAGGATCTATCCAAAAAATCGGAAATTGTTGTAAAGAAAAGGGTCCAGGAAAAGCATCCGTTCACGAAATAGCTAAGTAACTAGCTAAGGAATGTTAAGACAGTTGTTGCAAGAAATAAAAAGGTCATGGCCATATGGTGAAACGTGCCATGAAGCCTAAAATGTGGAGTGCATAAGTGCTTTATGTGGAGTTCGTAATTTTCTTTTTCATCAAGCTTGCACGTATACAAACCAACATATGTATGTGTGAAATGTGAAAAGGTTAAAACATTATATATGCTTTTTATATTTATATAATTATATGTTGGAATTTTGAAAAGTATATTTTAAAAAGGAGCAAGAATTTTGAAAAGCGTATTTTCAAAAGGAGGAAGGTCATTATTACTAAATTTTAAAGAGTAATAATTAAAGTTTTATTTTTAAGTGGAGTTTTTGGTTTTGGGCATCAATATATTGAAAATGGAGACAACAGTTACAAATATGGAGAAGTTGAGCGGGGCTAATTTTTCTCTATGGAAATCATAAATGGAGGATATACTAATTTTGCAGGATCAGTATTTGCCAATTGAAGGCACAAAAAAGAAACCCTCATTGATGACAAATGAAGAATGAAATAAGCTAGATAGAAAGGTGATTGCAACAATCTGCCAATATCTAGCAAAGAATGTGTATTTCAATGTGTCTGGAGAAAATATGGCTAAAGGATTATGGAAGAAGCTCCATGATCTATATGAGAAGAACACGACATAAAACAAAGTGTTCTTGATGAAGAAGCTTTATAATATCAAAATGAAGGAGGGTGCTTTAGTTTCTGAGCACTTGAATGATTTAATATTATTACTAATCAGCTTGCCTCTATTAAAATCATTTTAGATGATGAAATTAGAGCTATTTTGCTAATGTTTTCTATGCCAGACAGTTGGGAAAATGCTATGAGCACTTCAACAACTACAGGGACCCTCAAGTTTGATGATGTCAGTAGCAGTTTAACGAATGAGGAACTGCGACGCAAGTCAATTGCGGAAAACCAAGGAGGAGAAGCTCTAGCTCTAGATGATCGTGGTAGGAGAATGGATCAAGGCCGACAAGGGCGATCAAGACCGAGAGGCCAATCAAAATCAAGGAGAGTAAGGATCATCTGCTTTCATTGTGGAAAACCCAGGCACATGAAGAAAGAATGTTGATTTTGGAATAAAGAACAAAAGGATTAGAGACCATCTAATACAAATCACAAATCATCCAGCACAAATGAAGGTGAGACTACCACTGTAGCCACAGATAGTGATGTGTTGTTTACTATTTTAGTAGAGGATGCATGTGTATATACATCTAGCAATAGCTTTAATTGGATCCTTGACTCTGGGGCATCTCACCATGTAACCCCATGCAAAGATAGTTTTGTTTCATATAATCTTGGTGATTATGGTAGAGTGCATTTGGGTAATAATCATTTTTGTAGTATTGTTGGAGTGGGAGATGTCCAGATCAAGATGAAAGATGGACAAGATATATTATTGAAACAGGTTAAGCATGTACCAGAAATGTGCATGAGTTTAATCTCTATGGAACGACTAGATGATAAAGGCTATTCCACAAGATTTGGAAAAGGAGGCTGGAAAATTAGAAAAGGAGCATTGGTCATGGCCATAGAACCCAAGATAAGAACATTATACACATTGAAGACACTTATAGGAAAATCAGATTTGGTTGCTGTCACAAAAGAAGGAAATTCAACAGATCTGTGGCATAAGCATTTGGGTCACATGAGCGAGAAGGGCTTAAAGATCCTTGCTGGTATAAATTTATTGCCAGGTTTGAAATCCTACAATATTGATCTTTGTGAGCATTGTATATATGGTAGACAAAGAAGGGTTTCATTCCTTAGAGGTGGCAATGACAGAAAGACAAATGTGTTAGAATTGGTACACTCAGATGTGTTTGGGCCTATTAACATCAAATCATTAGGAGGAGCATCATATTTTGTAACATTTATAGATGACGCATTCAGGAAGGTTTGGGCATATCCTATGAAAAGTAAAAGTGAAGTATTTGGAATATTTCAAAAATTTCATGTTGTTGTTGAAAGAGAGACTAAACAATTGCTCCAGTGTTTAAGAATAGATAATGGCAGAGAATATTGCTCAAATGAATTTAAGGAATATTGTAACAGGTTTGGCATAAAGCATGAGAAGACTGTGCCTGGTACTCCTCAACAGAATGGTGTTGCAGAAAGGATGAATCGCACCATTATGGAAAAGGTGTGAAGTATGTTGTCCAATTCCGGTTTGGAGAAGAATTTTTGGGCTGAAGCAATCAGGACCGTTTGCTACCTCATAAATAGATCTCCAACTATAGCCTTGGATGGTGGTATCCTTGAAGAAGTTTGGACTTGTAAGAATTTGAATTATTCTCACTTGAAAATATTTATATGTGAAGCATTTGTACATATTCCCAAAGAAAATAGAACTAAGCTAGATGATAAATCTATGAAATGTATTTTTCTGGGATATGTAGATGAAGATTTTGGTTATTGTCTAGGGATCTAATCAAACATAAAATTATTAGAAATAGGGATGTTATATTTAATGAGTTAGAAATGTTCAAGATGACTGTAGGTTAGTTGAAGGTTAAGAAGGTGTTGTGCTATACAACAAGCCCCCATTTCTATAAAACTTTTACACAAAATTTTAATAAGAAATGGGTCCCTTATTAAATAAACTTAGTTAAATTTTTGAGTTGATAAATAAAATTGGTATTGACCTCATTACAAGAATTTTTTTTATCAAAAGGCCTGATGTAAATAATTCATTTTATAAAGCCTTTTGATAAAAAACAATGTGTTCATTTAAAAATATTATAAACAATTCTACATTGGGATAAAGTGATCAGAGGTCGCATATCGAAATGACAAAGGGAAACACACAAACAAAGTCTCATCAAATCCTCCGATCCGATGAAGGAAATCACAATCGGAAATCAGAGATATCATATGACAAAGGGAAAAAAATGCAAGCCAAACCCCGATTGTGATTAATCAATTAGGCGTGCATATCAAGAGGAAAACATACGCTAAAATGATTTGCATGCATAGTACTCCGCTTTATTATAATACCACTTTTCGGCAATCGGAGATATTCGTTGCAAGTGTGAAAGCCTCTCCCTTTGAAACTCCCAATTGCGATTTGCGATTTATCACTGATCGTTGATCGAGGAAACCCGAAGACACGTCTAAGATAATCATTTGGTATACGATCGACGAGATGGGTATTTATGGTATTTATTCACCACGATTGGCGGTTCGAATTAAATTTTACAGTTAAGAGTAAATCCTTTAAAAGATTTCGTTCATGGTAATTCTTAACTGTGTCTGATTTATCATATGTCAATCAAAGTAATTCTGTTCATTTCCATATTGGATTTCAGCGGTGATATCTTTGTGTTACGGTTTGTAATTGTCTGTGCAGAGTTTCTTTGAAACCATGAATCCAGAGAAGATGGGAAAAGGCCAAATAAACTCCTGTAGACAAAGAACTAGGACTGAGCAAGAAGGGATTAATATCAGATACAACATGTCTCAGTCTGGGAAATGCTAGCTGGGAAAGCATTTATAATTTGATAGAAGCAGAGGAGCCTGATGAATTAGAGGAGGAAATCACAGGTGATTCAACCAATAAGTCAAAGGGAACCCTCAAAGAATTGGCCTGTTCATACCTTCACAGGATAGCAGCGTGGGCCAAAATTTTGGCATATACTGATGTGGTTAGATGGGTTGTTGAGAAAATCCTAACTTCAGATAGAACATTTTCCATAGCTGATGGGAGGATATTCGGCTCATTCAAGCTAGAAGATCTCAGGCAAATGTACCATCTACTTCTGCCTGAGAAGCGATATAACAAGGCATTCCTAGAAGCATTTGCAAAGGAAAATGACCTGGAGTCAGAACTGATCAAGCACTGGAGGCATTTCCCGGATAAACATAAGCACGAGTCATCGGGTAAGTATTTTGTCGATTCATTAGCTTCTCCTTATTGCTATGTTGGAGCTATGATGTGTAGACTGTGGGGACAACATGATTCTGCAAAATTTACTATAGATATGGTCCCGTTAATGGAAGTTGCGATTAATGGCTATGTTATGGATTGGACAAATATTTTATCTGATAAACTAGCCACTGAGATATTAGAGTACAGAAAGAATGCATATACAACTTCCTCGATCATTCCTCCTTTCTACTACAGTGCATATATTCAAGATATTATTTTTTTTAATCTTGAATACTCGATACTCAGATGGAAGTGGACTTCCCAAGATCTGAATACTATTCATATTTATCACAAATAGTTGTGGAAGGCACACTATAAAAATCACATGTACAGAATTTGCAATGGTTTTGTTTTAACTGTATTTTATTCTATTTTCAATAAGCCTGTCCCCTAGGATATCCCAGGAAGCAACAATTGGCCTGACAACAGTAGGTATCTGGTTCGGAGAGGAGAAATTTACTTATGTGAGGCTTTTTGGCAGTATCACTAAACCCCATGTTCTCCTTCTATATGTTCCTGATAAATTGTTAGCACGGGAATTGACATATCAGATAACAATTGAAGGGACATCCAAGACCCTTAAAGATTCTAAGAAACATATGTGGCCCATATTCCCCCTACGATGTGGAATTTTTACCTTACATGATTACATGCATGCAGTGAAAGAGGCAGAGAAGATTCAAATGCTGAATCTTGCCACCATTCCAAATAGGCAATATGACCCAAGGAAGGTTTCCCATAACATTGCCGCTCAAGCTAAACTTGCTAAATTTGATCATGAAACATATGACTTTAATAATTTATTTGCTTCAGCCAAAACATTTTTCAGGTTAAAGGATTGGCTAGAATCAGGTATGTAGAAGAGGGGTTAGAGACATTCAATAGGCTCAGAGCCTAGAGGTTGCAAAATCTGCCTTTGGACCTATTAGCTACAACCCATACAGTTTAGCCACCAAGTCAAAGTGAACATAAAGCTGCCGACAAGACTCCTATAGTGGAAAAGATTCCCGAAAATGAAAAATTGCGAGAGCAGGAGCAAGGAAAAGGAAAACGTAGTGAACTCATTGATTCAAGCATTTATGTTGATCCTAAACTAATTAAAGAATGGCAACAATTTGATTATATCATCACTAACACTGAGAGCCTACAAGGATTCAACACACCTGAGGCGACAACTGGTCAGAAATCAGCAATCAATACAGTTCTGACTGAAGGAACTAGTAGCCCACCCATAACTCACAAGGATGTAGAAATAATTCTCAAAAATCCCTCCGATGAAATTGTTTTACATGTAGAAGAAATACCACCATTGGATGTCTTCTATAGCCCTAAGCATAGGGCTATAATCAAAAGATAAAGGAATAACAGGAAAGTTGATCAATCTCCCCTTTTGACTTCACAAATGGAGATAACACGCGTGGTACGGAGAGAAGAAGTTAATCCTTTTGAAGATCTCACTAAACTTTCTCAGTATGTGAGAGCATACACAACGGCTACAATAGAAAAAGCATCGGAGGCCAGTAACTTGCTCAAAGAAAAAGACCAAACAATCATTTTGTTGGAGACATAGGTACAAGAAAAGCAGCAGAAGGTAGAGCAGTTGGAACAACAAATAGCAACCCAGAGGCAATCAAATGACCAATTGAACGAAAAATTGCTAAAAAAAAAAGGATTGATCAACATGCAATTCATAAGCAACAAGAATTATCCCAAGCATTGAGCAGGTTGCGATCATTAAATAAACAATTGAGTAAATCAAAGGAAGAACATATCACTCAACTATCACTGCAAATAGAAAGATTCAAAGAATATTGCCAAGTGGGAGAATTCAGATCGGAGGCTCTACAAATTACCAAGGCATTGCCTAATCAGTTGAGCCTATTATGTCATAACATCTCACTCGTTCTTCCCCTATGTGAAATTTCATCATCTATAGTTGATAAATCAGTTGATGTGAGACTAAATTTGTAAAAAGCAAATGAAAGATTAACAAATTTTCTCTCTTGACAAGAAATCAAGGAAGGAAAGGTTGCTAATCTACCACAAATTCTGGAATCCCATAAAGAAATCCTATTCACTGAATGGAAATCTCAACCAATGAAAGCAGAAAGAGCGACGTCAAGATGCAGATCGGCAACAAGTAATCTGGTTGAATTGATTAATTATGATACTCTTTATTTATCAAATTTAATTACAAAGTGTTATCCAGGGAAGCTTCCATCAGTGAAAGCATTAGAACAAACATGGAAATAGGAGCTGGAGCAGAGGGAAATATTGATCGCAGGTATTCAAACTTTAACAGGGGAAACCTTTTGGTTTTTCCTTATTAAACCATATAGTCAGCAGACAATGATGAAATGCCTCACGAATGCAATCGGCCATATGTTTCTCGGACTTACTGATGCCACATATACTACTCAGTTACACTCAAACATGAGTCATCCACCATAACTTCAACCGATGCTCGCCATTTGTCAGCTCAAGTCACTAGATGATCAGCCAATACAGTGAACCATTCTGATCGTCTGCAGCATACCTATTTTGAGAATATTTTTCACATTTTTTGTGATTTGGTTATACTAGTGCATAACATATTTATTTCATAGTTTGTTACTTTAAATAGTATATATAGACCCTTTCATATTTTTAGAAAATGTCCTCAAACTTTTGTATTAAAACTTGGATCGGAAGTTGCACTACTATGCTTCCGATATATTTATTTTTATAAAAACTGGGCTTGAATTCTGAGTTTTGATGAATAATCCTTTTATGTGATATGCACTATTGCTTCCTGTAAAATTATTCCCAAGTTGAAAGGCGAGATCTGAATGCAATTCATATTGAAGGAGACTCAAATACATATGGTACTACTATCTATGTTTTTGCTTTATGCTTTTATTTGAACCAACATTTATTTATTTTGCTATTATTGATATATGTATATGCTTTCACAACAATTCTTTAACTTATCACTATTGAATGTTTAAGAGTTTTTATTTTTCATACATATGCATGTCAATGATATATAAATATTAGTGTGATAATGTTTTAATTATTACTTTATTCAACTACTTGAACAAAGTAATTATCATATGAATAAATATTTGTATTTATAAGTAGAGTCATCTATATGCCTACTTGTCAAGAAGAATCATCAAAAATTTCACTAAGAGAAAGACTTCCCGGGATAGATTAGTTATTTATATTGTTGCATTATAGAATAAATCATCCATCATTCCCATTAGATATTAGAAAATCGATCACTTATCCATCCCATTTATAAATCATTGGGAAACTGGTCCTATTATATCCAGTCGAAGCCACCACACTAAAAGGAAAAGGCGCTGCCTTTAAGGTTCGGACTGGGTGGTTTTCCCCAATGTTGATGTAGCGATTTTCTAAACATCAACATTTTTGGCACTAGAAGGAGGGCCTAAACTATGAATGGCAAGCAAACCAAAATCTATAATCCATTCTGAGAGTAAATCTCCCTCCACCTCACCTTCGACTTCTCCCTCACATGTTGAAACTCTAGTTTTCAGGCGAGAAGTTAAGGAAACAACAACCACTGCTCAACTCCAAAATATCTCAGATAAATCAACTCTAGAATCTCCCGAAGTATAGTCTCTAATTCAAAAACTTTAAGGATTCTCAATATCACCACAAAAATCGGAGTTATCTCAAGGCAGTGTAACTTCGCAATTCGTTCCTTCTCACCCCCTCACTAGACTTCAGAGTGAAAAGCTTGGTATTGAACCTACTGAGTTACCTTTGCCTAAAAGGAAAATAGAAAGGAAAAAAACTGAAGGGTCTGATAATGAAACTTTCTCATCATCATCATCCATTTCATCTTCTCCATTGCGAGGTCAACCACCCACTCCTCCACTCCAAATTGTCATTCAACAGGGTACTGGAAATTCAACATCTGTTTCTCAACCATCTCAAACTTCAATATCTGCTCCTTCTCAACCATTTGGAACTTTATCTGCACTATCATCCATTAGTAGCTCGACAATGACATAGAACCCATGGAACAATCCTAGTGCAGTCACAATGCCTGCACCTTTGCACCCATTGCAAGATCATCCTGAAAAATGGTTGCCAAAATTCAATCCAGATGCAGGCATACAGACAGATGAAAACATAAACAACTTTATGTTGCTAGTAAAATTAAAAGGAGTTACTGAGGAATATGTGGTTGTCAAACTTTTCCTTTACACCCTACAAGGATTAGCTGGGTCTTGGTACTTTTCCTTACCTTTAGGATCCATTACTAGTTGGAATATTTTCCAAGAACAGTTCTTAACTAAATATGGTGATGACAGATCTGTAGCAACGTTAATCAATGATCTTTCAAATCTTAAAACAGAGTCTAGAGAGCCTATAAAAGAGTTTAATTCATGATTTAATAAACTCTTAAATAAGATTCCTACTACCTCTAAACCTAGTGAACAAGTTAGAAGCGAATGGTATATATTAGTTTTACCATCAAACATAGCTATATTTGTAGATAGAGTTGCAAAACCTACTTTAGTGGAAAATATGAAAGAAGAAATTGTTGTGGAAAAACGTATCATCGCCTTAGAAAAGAGCGCTGCTCTTGAAGATAGAAAATCTAAAAAAGTCACCTTCAAAGATGATTCGAAGGAAAAGATTGCTAAAGATCCATACGACATGGAAGGTCTCCAAAAATTTCTAAACACTGTCAAATGAAATGATAGAAATCAAGAAACAAGTAGCTGAGACTTCAACTAAAAAGCCATTTAGAAACTTTAAGAAACCATAATCAAAACTCCCTAATGCTATATCCAATGCAGAGTCAGACCCCAAGGATGATGAAGAAGAAGATACAATCTTATTATCTGAAGAAACTGAAGAAGATGTAATTGTAGAATGTCATGGGATGTGGGACTTCATTTTGCCCAATTCTGATACTGAGAAGAACAGGAAGTTTTCCCAGTAAGTACCAGGAGTAAAGGCACTCCAGAACCTATTCAAGTAACTCAGAAGAAAAAGAACATGGGTACTACTACTAAAGAAAAGGCTCCCACAAAGAAGTCTACAACGACACCTAATCAAAATCTGCCATCAGCTTCCAATCCACCTTCAGCATCTAAAATGTTAGTATTTGCAGACTCTATGGATTACAACATCATTGAAGACATGAAGAAAACGAAAGCAAATATCACTATGTTTGAGCTTAGTGAACTCAAACATCAACAAAAAATGCTACTCAAGGAATTAGATGCAATACCTTCTTCTCCGCTTCCAAATGTTGTATTGTCCAAAACTACTATTGAGAGAGGTAAACCACCAATTGGTAGAGTAGAAGCTATTGATGTTATTCTAATTGGAGATAGATCAAATTCCCATACTCCTTTTCTCTTGACCTATGAAATTTATAATAGAAAATTTCACAATTGCTTGATAGACTCAAGCGCTTCATTGCATATAAGGCCGGCCTCATTTTGTTCTAAACTGAATATTGAACCCCAAAAGTCTGCAATCCATATTGTCTAGTTGGATAGAGCTAAGGTCCAAGTATTAGGAGAA